>OY759261.1:67227180-67514680 GCA_963662155.1 Lamellibrachia columna
AATATAGGACGCAATCATATTCCTAAATCAAAATTGTTTTTACACACATAAACTATGATCATTTTGACATTAATAATATTAGACCAATATAACATACCTAGCATGCAAAGATAAGTAAAGTATATGTAGGTGTTTCAAACAGGGTCGGTAAACTGGTTCAACTAACATTTGGTGTGGGGTAAGCCACAATGTGCCATAAGTTGAGTCACACTAGGTAAATGCTTTATTTGTATGATTTACGTTGGCCTTCTACTAAAACTTCATAAGACATACATCTCAGCCAACACATCCAACTAGAACGTGACGACAACATAATGTTGGAAATTATAAAATACAATATTGAGTGAGCAATGGATACATTTGTTGATTACAATTTATTCAAATAAGAAACAGGTTAAAAGGCCCTGAAAAAAACACTATTCGAAGTAGGTTATTGGATAAATACAAACGTAGTGAAACGGTGGCAGTGGAAGGTACGTCACGTGATGTAGTTAATTATTGTCATAACATAAATCAAGACACAACATAGTCAATAAATTGTAAAATAAATGTACCTGTTACTTGATAAACTATGATGTTCGTAGCTATTGTTAATAATAATATACGGTGCACTAAGACTAAGTATTGTATCACTGACATGTCAGAGATATTTCTTTCGACTTCGTGGAGTTTGCCTTCTTCGACTTCAAGTTCAGTCACGCACCGAATCTATCAGCTGCAGCGACGCGTTTCATTCGTTGTGAAAACGAGTTTAGATCCGCGTCACTTGCGTCTCGCGCAACAGTCGCGACATTGTAATATTGGTCCCCCGTGGGCCATGCCTATATATATGGCTATGCCTTGACGGAACAGGTTTGTCATGACAGCTACAACTTCTTTGGATACGCCCACTTTCAAAATGTCTTCTGCTCCTCAAACCGCCTTTTTTTGCGTACGAATGTGTCACGCGATATATTTTCCACCGTATTTAAAAAAATAAATAATTATAAATAATCATCGTGTTGTTATGCTGTAACACAATTTTTTATTTTAGAATAGTTATTTAATTACTGTATTTATTTTATTTATTTATTTTTCTACTTTATATATATATATATATATATATATATATATATATATATATATATGTGTATGTGTATGTGTATGTGTATGTGTATGTGTATGTGTATGTGTATGTGTATATGTATATGTATATGTATATGTATATATATATATATATATATATATATATATATATATATATATATATATATATATATATATATATATATATATATATATATATATATATTTATTTTTATTACGTTTTAGTAGAATGCATTAAAACAATTAACTTATATTTATATACGCCTAATATTCTATGTGTTAATTACATAGCATACACATATATTTTATTCATTTAAAGTAGCTGTATACTGGTTGTAGAAATGGTTATACTTATTATTATTTTAGCAATAGTTGACTACTACTACTACTTACAGTTGTCTTGTACATGTTGTCAAGCGCCACGAACAATATAACATTGGATCTGACGCTAAAAAATACAAAAAATGTATTATTATTATACTGGAGTGGTGGACATTCTTTAAATCAATGAACATCGAACATGCTGGCCGATTAATATCTAACTTAATATTCACCAGTCCATTGATGGTAAGCATGTCAGATGTCTTTTTATTTTCGTTCCCCACATGTGTAGTATCATTGTAAAGGACACTCTCACAGAAGTTCAGAAATTACTCTAGCTTAATTCTATAGGAAGATATTAATATTTAAAGGTTTCCACATTCAAGAATAGTGTCTGCCGATTTCAAGCCAATTTCCAAAATGCACAACTTTAACGACATGTTTTATTAAATATCCTACAAATGTAGTACCGTTGTAAAGGTCATTATTTTAGAAGTTCAGAAATGCAAACATTTCGACTCTAGCTTAATTCTATGGCAATATATTAATATTTAAAGGTTGCCACCGTCAAGAAATGTATCTGACAATTTTACGACAATTTCCAAAAAGCAAACATTTAAGAATACATTTTGTTTTATTTATTAAAGATCCTCCAAGTGTAGCATCACTGTAAAGATCCTCCAAGTGTAGCATCACTGTAAAGATCACTCTTTGTGCAGTTCAGAAATTTTAAAATGTTGACCCTAGAACAATTATGTGGGGATAATTTAATATTTTAAGACTGCCACCATAAAAATTCCAAAATGCATAACTTTAATTGAATAGATAATTTATTTCGAATGTCCTTGTTTTTATATTTAACTTCAACATGTTTCATATTGAAGACATATTTACAAAATACAATGTATTATCTCTAAACTGTCAATAACTTCCATGCAGCCTTTTGCTTGGTCCTCCAGTAATTGGTACGTGTAGATGACCGTTTCATTAGTGTCATATAGTGTTTTTAATTCATCTTCTAACCTGAGTTTTTCTAAAACCATTCCATTTGTGATATCCATTTGTGATATCCATTTGTGATATACATGACACTTATAAATGATCAACTTGAACATCGAACACGTATTATCTGTATAAGTGAATATATTTGAAATGTCTACACAAATTTGAAATGTCTGCACAAACATATTTTGGTTGTGGTACATATGTGAGGTGTGATAACCCAAGTGTGTAGTTGTATGTTGGCTATGGTGTATGCGGCTGTGTTGTGAAACTATCTATAAAGCAAAACACATAACAAACGCATTACAACTACCACCTCATGTGTAAAGTTAAGTACATTTATACGCGTTTGTTAGTCTAACTAAGTACAAATCGTTGTGTACTGGCATGTAATTGCTAAGTGAGCCTTATCCTAAAGTACTGTACTTCTTTATAATTTTGTTCGGTGGAAGTGCATATGTCTGACCTTACAACACAATTATGAAATGCTATTAAGGACATATAAATAAAATAAAATTATTAATGATCACATTAAGTGTTGCAAATGGCAGTCTATGACTATGTAAAGTGTATTCCACACTAAAGGCGTAATGGGCTCATTTTAAAATTGCTGGCGCTAAAATGCGCTAGCAGACACACGCATTCAGTCTTAGACTTAGACATTACAGTATAGCAGAGTCATGTTCATTTAATATGTTGTCATATTTCCAATTCTTACCAAATGTATTTTTCCTTTCCTCTACAATTGGTCAAATATCACCAAAATGTGTCACTATCAAATGCTATGTTATTATAGAGCTACAATTAATTTTAAAAATATTGGAATATTTGCCAGAATTTCATGTCTCACATGCAATTTTTTTTATCCGCGCACTGCTACCGCCTTAGGCAGCGGGGTCAAAATGTGGCATGCCCCATTACCATAAACATGGCAGCAGCAACGCGCGTTTACAGAAAAAAATCTTCTCTTTTCAATTTCTATCGTTTTTAAATGGTAAAAATTGCATTAAAAATTACCTACTTAGCATTGGTGAGGATACGAAAGATCAACAAACGGATTCGTTTGATGTGCGATAAGACGCGTTGCTCGGGAGGTCACCAGTCGGCTTTACTAACGCGGAACCTCGCGATGTATCGTGACATACTAACGCGTCATATTAACGATCCGTGTGTTTTATGCTGTACAGTGTCATCATCATCCAGACTCCCCACCAGTGGCGCCACTAACCATTTCACCACTGCCACATGTTTAATGTGCAGATTATGCACATCTTTATTTCATTTGATAATTTCCGATTTTTTTTCAAGAAACCTCTCAATTTCAATTGTATACAATTGTGAATAGTGTTTGCATTAAAAAAATATGTGTTGAAACACAACAACGTTTTTGTTTGCAAGTCGCAAACAACAACAACGTTGCCCAACCAACCTGTCTTATATATTTTTTTATTAGGTTGTGCTGTGGTGATATGCTGAGTGGCATCACTGTCGGGGAGTGTGATGATGATCATCATCATCATAATTTTTTCTGGACCAACTGCCACAATCTAGTCCCCAGAATAGGACTTGTCCGATCAAGAAGCTGTTTACATTTCATGAAACTGCGGTTCCATGCACAGAAGACGCGTCAAGATACACCCGAGGCGCCATATCCCTGTCTACAACAACATAACCATAGCATAGGCCTACCTGTCTACAACAACATAACCATAGCATAGGCCTACCTGTCTACAACAACATAGCATAGGCCTACCTGTCGACTCTCATCTGTAAACCGTCAGGTAAGACTAACTTTCGAAGCAATTTCGGCCTTTACTCGCGTAATTAAGTACCCCGACGTTAAACATGGAAGGGTGTGGTTAAACTTTGGTGACGTTTATGTACGCGTCAGCGACCTCTGGGGCTGTCAGTTATTCTCGCGAAGTATCTCGCTCTCTATTTTACAAGGTTTAGCTTTGCTTTAGTTTACGTTATGATTATAATTATAATCGCAAGTAATATTCACGTTTTTAACGTGGTTGGCTCTGAAACGTATAAAAAGTCATTATGTCTTAAACAGTGTAATTACATTATTAAACGAACCCATTGAACCCCATGAATTTATGGAAAACAGACAGTATCAAAGCCAAAGAAAAGTCAAAGGCAAAGGCAAAGTCTACACCTACACTCATAACGATTACAACATTTAATTAATCATTACATCGCCGCATAGAAGTTAGACATTACACAAATAGTAAAAATGCAGCAATTAAACAAGTGTTTATAAACCCACCGAGTAGGCTGAGGTGTTCAGCCTACTGTTACGTTTCCCATGGGCGACCATGTGAACTTTTTGCACGGTTATAAGAAAACGGGAACATAAAAAATTCTGAAATGTCTTACCTGCCGTTGTCATCATCTCATTGACATGCGGGTCGTGTTTAGTCAAAGTATCGTACTTCTAACTTTTTTAAATGCCTGAACGTGCCATACCCGTCAATGTTTACTGATTTCTGCATGATTTTTTTTTTAAATTACACATATAAACTTACTGGGCCCTAAATGCGTACGTAACACACCAGGAAGTGTCCAATGTTATATCAAGTTGCGGCACAATATATATGTAAACCCATTATGAAACACTCCTGCTTGTCACGTCATTATTATTTGTTTCACTGCTAAATCAAAACAATGCCTTGCCCATAATATTAGCTGGAAACCAGTCACATAATTTAATTATAGGTCAATTTTTACACTTGATAAATCATAGACCATGTACACTAGATTTCTAGAGCATTGCAAACCAATGCCATCTACTTATTCTCTCATTAAATATACCAACTACTTATTTTCAAATTAATATTTATATAATTGCTTGATTTGTAACCAAAATATGGCACAGTTTTGTCAGAAAAGTGACAATTTGACACATTTAGTAGGATTTTTAGTGATTTCCAATGTGTCAGACTTGTGAAATGTTAGCGTTTACGTGACTGCTTTCACGCTTCTACTTGATATGGTACATGACGTACTGCTTGATTGGGATACGCCACCATAAAGGGGTGTCACATGACCAGATATCATTCTATGCACACGCGCCTTGTGGCGGAAAAATTGCAAAAAATCCTCCGCCTATTGAAATCATCTAAAAATCCACGGTTACACTGTCAACATGTTCTACCAGCAAACTTGCCAATGTGTCTGCTCAAATGCAGTTATGTCAGATGATATGGCTTTATGAAAATTACACATATCTGTGTAACACACCAGAAAGTGTAACTGAGGCACGATCCCTGAGCTTAACACGTAAACACAAAGTGTACGTGACAGCAGACAACAACAACAATTAATTTGAGAGATTGTCACTAGAGGTCAGTGGCGCATGGTGTTCAGTTTGCTTGTAAGTGCGAGTCCCTTAAGTGTCGTGGTCTCACGATAAAGGTCTGGAATTTCACGCATATTTTCATAATTTGCTGATGTGAACATTTGTATATATGCATTTATTACATGGGTAATTGCCACTGATAACGCGCTGCTACAGTTACAGTCCTTCGTGGCGTGCCGAACAATTAACTAAAACATCGGACGGGGCACAATGCCTAAATTACCGTTTTATTGCATTAAATGTGTTGAAATGCAAAAAAAAATTACGGTCACAAATAGAATAAAATGCATTCTAAAAAAATAACTGTATCAAACAAGTTTGCTTGAATGAGAGGACATGTTAGAATCTAAAATTTACTATTAAAATATAAAACATTTCACATAATTATGCTGCTTTATGATATAGTAATCAAGCATGAACCTTCAACTTTGTTTTGTTAAACTATTTTGCCATTGCTCACATTGGCTAAAGGCTACTTAACGGATCGAACTTAATGTTGACGACACACTTACACTTGGCTGCAGTGGCGTGGGAAATAAGTAGTTACCGAATGAACTGTTACATTTTCTAATTGTTTACACGTTAAGGATATTCAACAGACAGGCAAAGAAAAGTAGGAGCTGAGTTAAGAGTTTAAGGAATTTGGCCACACGCGCACGCGCACGCGCACACGCACACGCACACGCTCATACACAAACACACACATCCTTTTAGTATTTTGTTGACTGGGACATGGTCAAACATCATGTGGACTATTTGTCGATAATCTTATGTGAATCTCAGTTAGCCACTCAATGCATTGCCAGTATACCATCATTGAGAATTTATGTAATTGAGCCTCCTAAACACGTTTTAGATTTCTACCAAAAAGATAACATTTTCACGTTGAGCGGATTGAAATACACCCACTTTTCCTTGGACTGGGGTCACATTGCTCATTCAAAGTTGATGGATTAAAACCAAATAGGCTATGCATTATTTAATTAATTAACTAACATGTTTGTCCTAACTGAGGTCCTCTTGCTACCGTTTCGAAGCTTGGGCAATTTTGTTCGCTCTACGTTGCCTCAGTTCGCTCGGTCGCATAAATGAGTCGCTGGCTGTAGACAATTGTGGATACATGAACGAATATATTTTCTTCGCGCAGTAATTGCAGCGTGGTTAAGTATTTCCCAGAGAAGTAGAGTTGGTGTTGGAATGAACAGGTCTGCCAGGGAAGAAGTGTAAAGAGTTGTGAGCGGTCCTATAACAACCAGCACCGCGTAAATGTTGACCTTAAACTGTCAAGTGTACGTCAGTCGCACTTGGAAGTGAAATCACGCAGAAATATTTCTTGTGTCACAACTGTGGTCAATCAACTGTGGTCAATCAACTGGTCAGCTGCCAGCTGTCTGTCAAGGTAATGACAATATAGACATGGTCCTTGTCAATATAGAACTGACGTAATTGGCACAGACTGAAAAATTGCATTGTACTGTCAGAAGTGTTTCATGATATGTGACATATATATTAATTAACTAACATATTGTATTCATAGATTAATGTTGATTAAAATATGATATGTAAAAATGCATACCTCCATTAACACAATAAGTGTGATTTGATACCCTAAATGCGTTGCTTGCAAAACAGAAAACTTGGAAAGACAAAGATTGTATACTTGCCAATGAATTAAGTCCCCCGTTTGCACGGAAATAATACATACCCGCACGTGCATGAACATACGCCTGGTTGGATTAGTATTTATTGAAGAGACCAATATGTGTGAAACATAACAGATAGCAGCGCGAGAGCTTGAGGGGGGTAACCCTCAGAAAACTTGGAAAGACAAAGATTGTATACTTGCCAATGAATTAAGTCCCCCGTTTGCACGGAAATAATACATACCCGCACGTGCATGAACATACGCCTGGTTGGATTAGTATTTATTGAAGAGACCAATATGTGTGAAACATAACAGATAGCCGCGCGAGAGCTTGAGGGGGGTAACCCCTTTTTGCGTGATATAATTTTTTTCCTTTTTGATTATTCATCTCTACCATGTATATAATGGAATCCAGGGGTGTGGAGTTCTCACCCTTGAGCATTTTGAAAAAAAATTAAAACATCCAAAATGGCCGCCAAAATCAACTTTTTATCATATCTTTGCAACCAGACAAGTTACAGACATGATTGAAATGTTATTTTACATGTTTCCAGACATGAGGAATTTGATTCCACCATAATTCATATTGTCTACTATGTCACAAAGAACGCAATGAAAACGGTTGCGAAATTGCGACAAACGGTATATTTCGAGTTCTCGGCCATTGAAACTACCTTCATGAGGTATGGTCATGGACAGAGTGGGATAATTGGAATAACTCTGAAACCGGAAACTCGCAAAACCTAGGCTTACAGCTTGCATACCTGCCATGGCAACATCGACGGCTTAAATGAGATGAGAGATAATGAATGACCATCTGCCCAAACTTCGCACAAAGAAGAAACAGCCGCAAGAATCAAAGAATACGATCAAGACAGGAAAGCTGTACGCAATAAATTGGAACTTTGCATCCACATCCACTTGACCCAGAGCAACATCCAGATGGGCTGATGAACATTGTCACTGGGCAAGTTGTGAATCACTCCTCGGTCAATGTCGACAAGGCGCAGTTGCTGGGTAAAACACAGATGGAGTCTTTTGAACGCAGTTGGTCTGGTGGATTTCATGATTCAATACCAAAAATTGTGACCGCCATGGCTGTATCCAGAAAACACATTAACGTCGGAGATGCTAAAGTGTTTGACACGGAAACCATCTATACAAGAGCCATGGGCTTGCAGTCTAGCGCATGCGATCTTGACACAAGCACGCTAAAGGGCCATGAACTATCACCTATCCCTACGTCTATGTTCCGTAAAAATGGAAACATGAGGGACGCCAAAAAACGAAATCCAATCTCACGAATGCGCTTAAGGTGGAATGTCAAGATGGTTGGCTGAACAAAATGTGCAGGCAACGTTCCTCGATGGGTGCGCTGTCCTCTGGGTAGTGCCTTGGCCAACATCTGGCACTGTACACGACTACCTTGTCCGGTTCCACAGTTACCTACACGGTCACTTGGCGAAAACTGACGTCTATCTGGTGTTCGACAGATACATTGAGGGCAGTACTAAGGAGGCAACCCGACGCGACATGGACAAAGCAAGCAGGGTTTACACATTACGTTGCACAGCTCGCCTGCCACCACAAAGCGTCGTCCTAACCGTCACCACAAACACAGATCAATTGATTGCTCTCATCATCGAGGATTTGGTTTCGCACAAAGCTGACTTTCAAAAACATAAACTAGTCGTCACTGGCAGAGACCCGGTTCCTGTAGAAACCGCAAATGGTTGTGTAAACAAACATCAAGACATGGCTACAACACAGGAGTGAGACACTCTGATTGTGTAACAAGTTTCACGTGTAGAGGATGGTACCGTCCTGGTCGTTGCAGATGACACCGACATCTTTGTTCTCTTGTATTTCTGTCACCAGGGCAGTTTATCCTGCAAAGTTATAATGGTTTCGCCAATTCAAGGATGAAGTGTTCTAGATATCAACGCAACTGTAGAAGAGCACAGCTCCATCGTCCCAGATCTACCAGCTGTTCACGGTCTCACAGGTTGTGATACTGTGGCGTCATACTTTGGCGTTGGCAAGGTTGCAGCTCTGAATGTTCTGAGGCATGGCCAACATTCTCTCAACTTACTGGGAAACACAGGCGGACCACTGTTTTCGGAAGTAGCGGACCAGGCCACACACTTCATGTTGGCCTTCTATGGTCAGCAAAGGTGTCATTCGATGACGGAAGCACGCCAACAAATGTGGTTCTCTAAAGTAAGCAGAAGCAAGTCTTCGGTACGAAAGCTGTGTTCATTACCACCCACAAGTGAAGCGTTCGAACAAAATGTAGCCAGAACCCATCTGCAAGTAGCAATTTGGCTTCATACTTTGGATCTCAATCCACCTGTACTAGACCCTACATCTTACGGTTGGTCACAGGAGGAGGGGAGTACTGCGCTAAGTCCAACTACTGTCCCCCAGACCCCTCGTTAGCCCCAACTGGGTTGCTAAAGCTGATCAAGTGCTCATGTCGGAGTGAAATGCCATGTAGCACGAACAAGTGCAGCTGCAACAGCTCTGACATGGCATGCACACCATTTTGCGCATGCTAGAGTGGACAGGCCTGCCAAAATGAAAGCGGCAAGTACGTCCTACATAATGAAGATGAAGAGGACTGATGCTTAGAAAGGTAAGAATTTCACGAAATGCTGATCTTATGTAATTCTCCTCATATGATAACACATGGAAAATTTATTTTGTCATGTTCTTAAGTGTTTTGTTCGCGGAACATGAAATATAGTGTTTTTTCGCATAGTCGGCAACCATTTGTGGCATATTTATGGTCGCCATCTTGTTTCCTTTACATTTTTTCATATCAATTATGGTGGAATCGAATTTCTCATGTCTGGAAACAAATAAAATAACATTTCAATAATGTCTGTATCTTGTCTGGGTGCGAAGATATAATATGTAAATTTATGGAACAATGCGTCAAAGACCATATTGTCAATCATATGATTAGGAATAAATTATTCAGTACGCAACAATTTGGTTTTATTAAAGGTCGTTCTACGGTACTCCAATTACTAAATGTTATTGACTCATGGACCAAAGCTTTAGATAGAGGGGAATCTGTAGACGTTGTATATTTGGACTTCATGAAAGCATTTGACAACGTCCCTCACAAAAGATTGATAGGCAAACTTAAATCGTATGGTATAGAGTATTACACACTAAGATGGATCCAGGGGTTCTTGTCTGACCTGGTACAGCAGGTCAATCAATGTAAATGGTACAAATTCAGAGTGGGCAAATGTATAACAAGTGGTATTCCACAGGGCAGTGTCTTAGGACCGATCCTATTTGTTTTAAACATAAATGATCTTCCTGAGAATATAGTTTCGAATGTATATATGTTTGCGGATGATACAAAGGTTTTCAAAACGATTACTAGTCCATATGACCAGCATACACTACAGAACGACTTAGATTATTTAACATCTTGGTCAAGTAAATGTTTATTAAGGTTCCACCCAGATAAATGTAATGTAATGCACGTAGGGGAAAAAATACCGCAAGAGTATGAATACAACCTGAAGATAGATAATACTGCCCATGAATTAGACATTGGGGTTATAATTGATTCAAACCTAGAAGTTGATAAACACATCAACCAAAAAATAAACAAAGCAAATAGTATCATGGCAGTTATTAGAAGGTCCTTTACAAACCTAAATCAACATAATGTCTTGCCATTATATAAAGCTTTAGTTAGGGGTCATCTAGATCATGCAATATCAATATGGTCCCCTTATAAACAGAAATACAAAGATGCCATCGAAAATGTGCAAAGACGCGCAACAAAGCAGCTTCCTGGTATGATGAATAGACTTCAGAGATTGAAACTTCCTACACTTGCATATAGACGAACTCGAGGTGATATGATTGAGGTATATAAACTGCTCCATGGGAAATATAACAGTGATGTATCTAACATTAGTAAGCTGCACAAAGACAGTGATACAAGGGAAGGAACAAGGGGTCATAGTTTGAAATTGTTTATAGAACATGCTTGTACAAATGTTAGAAAAGAAAGCTTCTCACTTAGAGTTACCAGATTATGGAATGATCTACCGGAAGCGTCAACTCATTTAAAAACAGTCTAGATAGACATTGGAGTACTGAGGAGTTTCTCTACAACTACAAAGCTGCCTTGCCAGGAAGTCGTAGAGCATTCCAAGGGAAAGTTGAAGATCTGACCACCGAGGCCACCGCCTACGGTCAGGAAGATCTGACCACCGAGGCCACCGCCTACGGTCAGGAAGAACCTAAGTAAACTAAGTAAAGATATGATAAAAAGTTGAATTTGGCGGCCATTTTTTATTTATTTTTCTTCAAAATGCTCAAGGGTGAGAACTCCACACTCCCTGGATGTCATTATATACATGCTAGAGATGAATAATCAACAAAGAAAAAACTATATCAGGCAAAAAGGGGTTATGTCAAAAAATGCCCTTTGCCTTTGGCTGCCGGACTATTGTGCCAAATGCGTGAGTTTCACGCCAAATGCGTGAGACTGGATGGCTCTGCATTATATCAATTCCAATTCCACACTAATGGTGACTAATTTTCAGCACACCAATTGCAAATCAAAAATACCAATTCCAGTTTCAAAATTGGCCTACCACTTCCAATTATCAGTTCCATATTTAAATAACAGTAGGCCTATAATGGCTGTATGTAAAGAGAGCAAGCATAGACATAGACATAGTCATATATACACATTCAACGCCAAAATATTAATTTTATAGCAGTTTTATTTATTTTCAACACGTTATGATTCATTAATTTTGTACTGTTGGTGAAGTGCATGGATTTGTATTCTTTGTCTTGCCGTCAGTGTTTTAAGTTTCATACGGGTCAATTGTTTTCAGATGCTATTTTGAAATAAAATTTACATACACAAATATCGGTAGGCTGTTTGATTTTTAAATGATTTATATTCTTAGAATTTTACAGTTGTACAGTTAGTTGTTTAAGTTCTTTCGCCATCTATTATTTAAGAAGATTTAGCAAGATTGCGATACGTTAAACGAGTGGCAACCTTGTTAAATCTTCTTAAATAATATATAATAAGATTAAAAAAAGCAAATCAACCTTCAACAGTTAACACCGCCACGTCACGTCCACGCCACGTCCGCCTTTTTTCATTTAATTACTTTGTAGTCCGCACTTTGTAATTTGTTTATCAAATTACTCTGAAGTCCGGTTTCGTAGTTGATCTACTCAGAAGTCCGTGCCTTTTAAATAGTTGTTTCAGATTTATGCAAGAGTTTGCGCGCGTTGTTCATGAATACTAGTAGTGCCAGTGGTGGATAAACGTACGCGTAAAGAAGTAACGTATGCCTGCAATAATATGCCACGAGCACATACCCATCGTATTTGTCAGTAATGTGTACAACGCTTAATATAACAAAGCTGGTTCACACACTGCACAGAGCAACATGATCGTCAGAAGACAACTATGCCATAACTTGTAAGAAAAATACAATAGTTGTTGGCGTTCGATTGATTCCCCACTACTCGACAGGTGGCGCTACCCACAAGTCTTCCACATGTGTCTTTGCACAAACCTTGTTGCAAGACAACGAAAATGAACGCGAAAAAGCCAACATTTCGACATTTGACTTGTCGCAATTATGGCAAGCCAAAGAATACACAGCACATGGTACGTGCACACGGAATTGTGCCTGACATATCGACGTTTCATTTATCCCTGTCTGGTAGCGAATGTTGTGGGCGATAATACGAGCTATTGCTATGCTTATTTTCAATCAGCAAATGACAACGTGTTTTGAACCGTAAGAATCAACCCCGATGGCGATAAGAAATGTTGTCACGGTTTGACAGAGATGGATGCATACACATTATGATACAATCTAGTGTTGCTGTTGGGCATTGCCAATTGGTCAAATTTTCATGATCGATCATTGGCATTGCATGCCATGGCATTGGCATTGATTGATTGGATTGGTTTATCTAACTGATCGATGATGATCGATCATAGTCATAGACATACAAGTTAGTCAATATATTTTATAAACACCACTGATAATTTTTTTATTTATGTAATAATATATATCAGTGAAAGAGAAACAAAACAGTTTTGTTGGTTTTTGCATTATTTGCGGTTTCACCATGGCATGTTGAGGTATATTTATTTGCGGTTTCACCATGGCATGTTGAGGTATATATGTAGAAATGCATGGTTCGCTCACTTGCAGGACACAGCTGGTTGGCAGTAGCACTGTGTGAATTAAGCAGACTCACGTCTTTCTTATTCATTTGGTGATGGGATTCAAGAAAGTGACATTGGTCACATATATACGCTCATATTATATACATGAAAAGATACAAAATTATACATATTATGGTAATGCGTTATAATTATATAACGCGTGGTAGTGTTTGCATATTGCGTCATTAAAAAAGTTTTCCTTCTGTCATGTTACAACCTATCAGTGTTAAGTAACAAGAAAAACAAGCCTTGTTGTGTAAAAAGGTTTTAGTATTTCCTATTTTCATGTTTATTTGATGAAATGTTGTTATGACGCACGTGACACTGTGTGGTTTCCCCCAAAAAATAGCCACAAAAGTGATGACGTGGCAAGAGTACACATATTCGTGTATTACATTTGCTTTGTCGATGCCATATTTGAGTGCTTGCAACGTAAATAGATTTACCACATCTAAAATGTGTCTCAAAGTTTATGCATTTGTTACAATCTAACGCACGTTCGTCTTTGATGATATAAAAGTGATACTATATGGAAGACTTTGTAACAAATGTATCCGTTGTCTGTACAATGTGCCTTCAATAAAGAAATGTGTGCGGCTATATTCGAATTTGACAGATTTTATGCACGTGCATTATAAATTGACTGACACTGTTAACATTCGTTGATGGGTTGACGGACATATTGTCCTTTGTTTCATTTAAACTACGCTATATTTCCGTACAAGCGTTTGCTAAAATAAATAAAGTCTGCCTGCATTAGCCTGCATATAGTAGTGGGGGCAGCCGTGGCCTAGTGGTTAAGGTGTTGGACTCTGGACACGGTTCGTTTTCGAAGCTTAGGCAATTTTGTTTACCCTACTTTGCCTCAGTCTACTCAGCTGCAAATGAGTATAAACACTGTTTGGAAGGTACCTGCGATGGACTAGTGTCCTGTCCAGGAGAGTCAGGATAACTGCACTACAGAAACCAGGTTTAAGCACTGGCCATATAAGCCTTCATGGCTTCCTAAGGCGTAATGCCTGGGGGGATGCATTAGTATTGCACATTTTGTTTGTTTATTTTCTTTATATAGATACATTGTCTGTCAAATATAACATACGTGCATTTAGCTTAATAAGCAAACAGGACAGCTCAAAACATCCATATTACAGATAATTATGTCCACTAGCCAGTTAAAGTGCTAGGTAGCATCTTCTTTTATTTAAATCGGGAAAATAATCCTGTGAAGTTACATTTTCAGTTATTACTACAATTGTTCTTGCTGTAGCACTTGATATGGGTAACGGCGAGTGTTGTATACAACGTCAGTAATGTACAACTTTGTCATATAAATAGTGTAATGTTGTTGAGTACTTTACCTTACTCTGTAAATTGAAGCATTTTTGTCAATAACAGTTGATCAAGTGTGTTGAAAACATACTTTTCTTCCATTTTGTCTGTCAAAAATAACGCATGTTAACATATTTTTTTTCCAAAATATAAAAAAAATAGGTAAAGGTCACGTGATTGTATCATGCTTAGTGAATCCTAAACATATGTTATCCTAACTTACAGAAAACATCAGTTTCAAAACGAAATACAAACAAAAATAATTTGGTGCATGTGTCCACAATTTGTAACACCTTACTATGCTTTTGCTCATATATACAAGTATATGATTGTATATGCATATACATGCAAAGACATCACATTAATAACCATGTGTTGGCATATACGTCAGTAACGCTAACAAAGCTAACTTCGCCTAGTATGCTTGTGTACAAACATGGTATGCGTGCACAATAACATCAGATAAAAGGTCAAGCATTCAGGTCATGTAGGCTCCCATTAAAACTAAAATTACTTGCTATCACAGGAGCCACCCATCTGCATTTACATGTAGAAGTTTTAGTGATATGAGAATGTCCCTTGCTTGCAGTATGGTTTGTCAGCGACAGTCGGATCGTATATTTAATTTAATTGTGCATCTAGTAGTACTAATAACTATATTATTATAGACAATATATTAGTGGCCATTTATTTGTCAACTTCGGTGTTTCAGTAATCATGGATAGACTTAAAGAAGTGTAACTTTATTTCACATAAATTACAGGAACATTTATTTGTACATTATAACATCAGTAATGCTGAGTGCAGCAAACGGTGGGAGTCTCTATTTTTAATATCAAAAATATACTTCTTTCGTTTGTTATGTATTGTGATCTGGGCCGACTCCAATCAGTAAATTATGACTCCCAGGCCTGTTAGTGGGGCTACGATTAGGTGCAATTGGAAGAGGAAGAACATTATTAAAGCACATGCATAGTTTTACGTTGTTTTGAACACGAGTTTGTATCATTATCAATGTACCATGCAAAACAAATAATCTAAGTTGTGTTGGTGCAGCAGTGATTTGAATTTGGTGCAATGAATTGTCAGAATAAGCGTGGAATACTAATTAGAATAAGTATTACTATTACATATATATATATACAGAAGCTTTTTTATAGATATATATTAAGAAACAGTTTTTTTACGTTTAGTCAGAGGCAGTATTTTAGCATAAGTTAGTCCCAGACTCTGGCAGGGAATCCAGCACCAAGCGAAAATATGGTTTGTTTACCATTCGAGAATTAAGGTAGCATAGTGAATCATCAGAAAGAGTGGAATATTCATTAGTATTACAATTACACATGTATTATACATAGACTTATTAGAGACGTATATTAGGAAACCATTTTTGATAACATTTAGAGGCAGTATTTTTGAGGTAGCTATTCCCGGATTCAAATTCAGTGAGTGATAAGGGGGTTTGTTTATTTACAGAGTAAGGTAAAGTACTCAACAACATTACACTATTTATATGACAAAGTTGTACATTACTGACGTTGTATACAACACTCGCCGTTACCCATATCAAGTGCTACAGCAAGAACAATTGTAGTAATAACTGAAAATGTAACTTCACAGGATTATTTTCCCGATTTAAATAAAAGAAGATGCTACCTAGCACTTTAACTGGCTAGTGGACATAATTATCTGTAATATGGATGTTTTGAGCTGTCCTGTTTGCTTATTAAGCTAAATGCACGTATGTTATATTTGATATTTGATATCAAACTGTCGTTTACATTGTTGAATATTATATATGAATGAGATAAAGCGATAAATTTACATAAATTACATACATAAGGTAATATCTGACATAGTTGTAGTAAACATTTTCGGTATAAAGGAACTAACCGCAGGATTTTAGCGTAAGTTGATATACACTGAGTCTTATTGTTTTGTTTACATAGTGTTCTGCATATTTGCTGTGGTAGGGTTTTTTGGGGCTCATGTAAGCTTAGTAGATAGCACACTTTACACGGGAGGGAAGGCGATGGGAGCAAAGACATCAGGAGTGAAGGCGACATGAGCGCAAGATAGCTAGGAGACGGGATGGAAAGATGACATGTTGATGGGAGAGAGGGAGACGGACAACATGGTGACATGACTGCAAGACTAAATGCGACGGAAAGGATCCGACGCAAGAGCTATTCTGAAGAAGTGATAGAGAGGGTGCGGAGGAGAGTGAGGGTGTTTGTGGGGGACTCAATAGTTAGGAAGACTGACAAAGCACTAAACAAGGGGGACGACGTGGTGGTTTGATTTCCAAGGGCAAAAATAGAGGCTATCACAGAAAGGATGAAAAAAATCATGGGTCCGGGCAAGGGAGGTTCTGTTTTAGTACATGTAGGGACAAGTAACGGAGGGAGGGGGAGGGTACAACTGTGATAGTTAGGAAATACTGGCAGTTAGTCAGAACACTTGAGCAGGTAATTCTGTTGAATTTGTGGGGATGTTTTTTTGGAGGGCTGATATGAGGGACGGGCTTCATCTAAGTGGAAAGGGTGCAGCAGCGTTTTGCGGATGAACTCTCAGCAGCAGTTGACAGTGGCATGGGTAGCATAACAAATATTTTGGGTAGCAAACGTTGTTTAAAGTAATAGCGCAGCGGGGTAACTTAGAGGTGCCTCAAACAGGACAAGAAGCCACTAGTACACACAAACTAGTAACAAAATGTCTGTGGAGTATACTAAATAAGAAAAATTAATTAAACATTATGGTAGAAGATGTTGACTGTCACATAATTGGCATAACTGAATCATGGGCCAACAAAGACATATCAGATGCTGACAGTATGTGTAATGTTTAGGAGAGATTGAATAGGAAGAAGGGGAGGGGGAGTTATTTTATATGTTAAAGAATCTATTCAAATTTAGAAAGCAAGTAGATTGTGTTTAAGCTGTTTGGTGCAATATAGTTACAGGAAATTCAACATTAACTACTGAATTAGTTTACTGAAGTCCAAACATAAACGAAGAGGATAACACAAAAACATAAAATGCTGTAAAGGAAGTGAGTAAAGGGGAACGGGTCATAATGGGAGATTTTAACCATGGACACATGCAATGGAAATCTGTAAAGTACAGGGGGTGAGGAACAACAGTTTCTATTTTTCATTCAGGATAGCTTCTTTACTCAACACATACTAGAACCAACCAGGGGAAAGAATGTATTAGATATAGTTTTGTCTTCACAAAATGAATTAGTGGGCAATGTCAGAATGCATGAACCATTGGGAAACTGATTGTAATCAAATACATTTTGACGTCAATGTTAAATCCAAAAGTAAAAAATAAAACATACAGGAGAAACTTCAAAAAAGCTAAATATAAAGATATGAGTAAATACTTAGCAAAGCTAGATTGGAATAACATGCTGAGGAATAAGACCGCAATTGAATGTTGGAATATTCTAAAATATGAAATTGAGAATATCACTATCATTGATCAATGTGTTACCTTGGAAACTCAAGGAAAACGGTCTAGAAAGAAACACTTGTCAAAAGAAACCATTAAAAAATAGCGTTTAAGCAAACTATGTGGAGGGTTTATAGGTGTACCAGAAAGGATGAAGACTGCAAATTACAAATAAGACAATCTAAAAGAAGCTATGAGCAAAAATTAGCATGTAACATTAAAAAATTACAGTTTTTATGCATATGTCAGGAGTAAACAAAGCGCAAGAGACAAGGTTGGACCACTAGAAGACAGTGCTGGAAATATAAAAGGTTTTTAAGTGACGGGAGACCGAAATGGTTACTTCAGTTCAGTGTTTACCAGAGAGGATATTAGTTCATTACCAGTTCCAGATGCAAAATTTCAGGAGGCTAAATCGGACTATTTAGGGCAGTTAATTGTCATCCCAGAAATGGTAGCTAAGAAAATAAAGGTAATGAAGGACAATAAATCACCGGGAGTGGATGGAATTTCTCAAAAAATACTAATGGAAACAGTAGAACAAATGAGTATACCAATTGCAAAAGTGTTCAACTTGTTTTAAAAGAGGGAGTTGTTCCTTTTGAATGAAAAGAAGCAAACATCATTATTTAAAAAGAGTTCGAGAAATAAGTCAGAAAATTACAGACCAATTATTAGAAATGTTAATTAAAGACCATATGGTGGACTTCCTTGTTATGCATAAATTATTAAATCCATCTCAACATGGATTCCTAAAAGCGAGGTCATGCTTAACAGATGTTATGTTTTTTTGAGGAAATCACTTAGTGCATAGACGTGGGATCACCAGTAGACATTATCTGCTTAGATTTTCGGAAAGCTTTTGACAAACCCCACATCAAAGATTACTACTTAAATTACAAGCCCATGATATCGGGGATGGCATAATCGACTGTATATTACTTATTAGAATTTATTACTTATTTGTCATAATCTAATTATCTATTTATTTATTTATTTGAAATTATGTATTTTTCTTAAGAGTACTTTAAGCTTCCTATGATTCAACTGGCTGGTCCTGGATATGTGGCGCTTTACAAGCTTATTAGAATTTATTTGCCAAATTGGAAAATATTCAACAGCACAACTTAAGTTCACAGTAAAAGATTTATATAGAAATGAACACAAGAAATTTTAAAATTACAAACAGTAATTCCATAGTTTCAGTAATTCATTTAGTTGGTTCATCTTCCAAATGTTATCACTTATATTGTTGCTGAATGAATTTATTCATGGTAGTAATTAATTGTATTTATTTTTCAGCCACTACAAGAGATCACGAGACCACATATTGATTCTTTCAACCACCTGCTTCGGGATGGATTAACAAAGGCAGTCCAGGTGTGATCAATTTGAACAGGCAACTTAATATAATTATAATAACTTTAATTTAACCCATTAGACCCCACAACGGCCGTGGCCGGCCTCTCTGTGCAGTCCTGGAACGGCTGTCGACGGCCGCATACAGGACTCACTATTCAAAGAAATCTTGGCGAATAACTACTGAACTAAACACTACCAAATTTTGCCACACCCTAGCGGATACATTTTGCAACAACAACAGCTCGTTACATGCATGTGTTGCCCTTTCGGAAATCTTGATTTTCATCAGTTTTGTTCACGCTATCTCTAAAAATTTTATTTCTATATTTGTCATGATAAAATATGGTGTAACCTGAAAAATAACCGTCAGAATTTGATAATGTTTTCATTGGTGCAAAGCTAACACATATAGCTACATTTTCTTCGTTGAGTTGCATAGGGTTATAGCATGGGATCATTGTGAAATGTCAGTTGCAACTTTCAATGTTTTAACAAATGTACTATTTTGTCTGCAAATTGTGATCAAATGTCAACATTTTATTAATATATCCTATTTCTATGTATACATGCATGTGGAGAAATTACTACTCTTCAAAATAAACACTTGTAATTGTCAATATTGAATAGTTTTTTCTACAGATTTTTGAACACAAGGAGGTAAAATCGCTCGAAATTTGCCAGAAATCCTGGGAACATGGTGGCATGTTTTAATAAAATCCTGGGGCCTAATGGGTTAAATACCTTGGTAAACTAAATATTAAAAAGGCAAAAAAAAAGCCTTTTGTCACAACTGTAACTTTTCTGGTACATAGTTAATGTGAATGTTCTCTTCTGATTGTAGGAAATTGTCCCAGTCGAATTTGGTTTAGAGAATGGCCAGCGAGTGGCTCTGTCTATCAAGGTAATGACAATATAGACCTGTAGTCATTTGTAGAAAGTTGATATTGAGGTCAATGTGGAACTTGCATAATTGTCCGGTTGAAAAATAGCAGGTGACGGAGAGACATGGTCAAGAAATGCAGCAATACTACAGCAGACAGAGGCAAGAAAGTCTTTGCTAAGTTAATTATTCTGACATTGAAACCAGTCTTTCTTGCACGCGTCACCAGCAAAATAGTAGACAGCTGGTGCTATTTCAGAACTTGGCAAGGCAGAATGTTTAAATTTGATTTAAAAAAATTCACAAAACGACCAGCTTTCAATTTTGACCCCCATCTGAATGTACAGGAAGCAAAAAAATCAGGTTTTGAACAACTGTGTCTGTTCTGTCACATTGGACAGTTTTTTTTTATGTAAAATTAGTTGTGCGTTCTCATTGTAACCATAATGTTAAGAAATAGGCAGGATTGTCTAAAATGTGTTCATTCATGTGAATCTCTGTCAGGATGCCATGATCTACACCCCACTCGTGCCCCCCAACAGCAACTGCACCAGTATGAAAGTCTACCCTGCTGAGGTGAGATCATATACCGTGAATTACCACAAATCACAGTAGCTTTAATGCCGACCTTTGGAAATATATTTTGTGTTTAGAAGATATATAAATAGTATTGTTTATATATACCCCCTCCTCAACTCGTTTAGCCCACCCCAAATAGGGTTCATTGGTGTACAGATATGTAGTGTATAAATAATTTAAGTAATGTGTGCAATTATTTAGTGAAAAACTGCATACACTTTTTTTAAATCATCGAAAGAATTGACTTTGATAATTAGTTCTGCTAACTTAAAAGTGTGAATAGATGTTATAGTACGTAGAACTGGACCACTTTTGCCATTTAAACAAATGTTTTGGCTGGATCCGTTAAAAAATAATGTGATATTTTGTCCAATGATTTCATCAAATCTAAACAAATTGGTACAAAAGAGCTGTCATGTCATAGTCGATGCTAGATGGTTAAATTTTTCACGGAACGACAACAAATCAAATTGAGGATGAACCTTTAAATTTCAATTAATTTAACTCCTTAAGAAATTGAGCCACGTCCAGCCTTGCTTGTGTCTGGTGTTATCAGTGTCGTGAACGTGGTTGCACCTACCGCGGAAAACTGAATGTCCAACTCATGTGGACTGTGGACGGGATCAAGTTTGGGCCGGAGGAACGTGCCATTGGAGTAGTACCTATAATGGTGAAGGTATGATGTCATATTATGTCAGATGTTGGTGTCATTGATGGGTGTCATCTGTGTCAAATTTGGCGACTCCATCATAATCTTTGTAGTCTGTCATTTATTCGTGTCGTATGTTGATGTGATTTTTCAGTGTCTGTTGATGTCATCAGGCAGTGTATGTTGATGTCATCAGGCAGTGTATGTTGATGTGATAAAACCTACACCCCCTCCACATGCAAAGTAAACATGATATTCGCCCCCAAAACATTCAAATTATAGGGATAATGTTGAAGTGATATTTTAAAGATTATGGTTCATTGAAATGCACTTTGGCAGTGAAGATGTTAGAATAGATATATACATTATACATATAACATGATTTTATAATAAAAACGATCCACGTTTGTACATTTAACTCTATTAAGATTGTTATTTCAGTCTGCTGCATGCAACCTGGCTGGTCTGACTCCGTCTGAGCTAATAAAACATGGCGAAGAAGCAGAGGTTTGTACCCAGCATGCATCTGTTTATATTTTGGCCATTGCATATGTCTGCACTTGTAAAGTATAACTGTTTATTTCTGCTCCTTGGAGATTGCGTGGCATAATTTTGTGTGCCGATGAAGTGTGGCGGCTGGAATCGATCATGACATGTTTGTTTGTCCCAACAGGAGATGGGAGGTTATTTCATCATCAACGGTATCGAACGCATCATTCGCATGCTGGTTATGCCGAGGAGGAATTATGTGAGTGGTTTGTGTTTACAGTTTGTATTTCTTCGGTCTCCGGAAGCATGGAGTAGTAGAAGTAGAGAACTTGTCAAATACCACAGCAGGTAACAACACATGCGGACATGGTGGAGTGCGTTTATCATTGTGTCATGCTTTTATCAACACGCACTTTATGTACCACGTGATGTACCATGTATCAAGATACAATAAGAGATGAATTATAAATGTATGAATGAAAGAGTATATCTATATACTTATGAGGATTGTTCTACAATTTATCCCCATTTCTAGCATTGACTTGTCAGATTTATCTTTTGTTTGTTTTTGTGAGAGAATAATCACTATAGCTGCATGAAAACGTTAAAAATGAAGTACTATTTATTTATAATTATAAAGATTAGTGTCGTTTTGATAATTATCTCATCCATTTGCTTACCAAACTTTGTGCAATGAGCATCTGGAATAGATGTTGGAAGCTTTCTTTTACTATTTTAATCAAGTTTAATCTTTATTGAGCCAGTGGTCTCTGTCTGCTAGCAGTAAATGAAGAATTTGTTGGAATTAAGATTTTACTTCTGCCACTAGCCACTTGCCCTGATGCGACCTTCATGGAAAAGTCGTGGTGTCTTCTACACAGAGTTCGGAGTCTCGCTGCGATCAGTGAAGCATGACCAGACGTCTTCGGTGTGTATAACTGAAATGATTGATTTCATTCATGAAATAGATGTATTTTACTAAAGAAATCTTAATTGTTGCATAATTTGTGTAATGTTGAATAATGTTTTCTTTGGCGCTTTATTAAAGATAAAGATATGTTTTTATGTTGTGTTATAATAAGAGTAATAATAAATCTCTTGAATTGTGTGAACATTGTTGTTGATGGCTTTATCCTCTTGATACGTGGACATGATAACTGTCTGTTGTACACGTTTATATCGTAGACCATCGTTCTTCACTACCTCAACAATGGCACGTGCAATCTGAGCTTCACGCACAAGAAGGAACAGTTTTTTGTACCGATTATACTCATTCTCAAGGTATGACACAGACATGCAAACACACGTGTGCACGCACATGTGGACGTGCATACGAACATGCATGTATGAATGAGGCAGTCACACAGTTTAGAGACTTTCCTGTACCAGATGTGAATATTACCATCTTAAACATGTTTAATTGTATCAACTCATAATGACAAGACACTGATAACATTAGTAATTAGGCATAATGCAAGGACTGGTAATTGTTTTGACTTGTAAGTTTGACATATCAGAATTATATCTAAATATTTTAAAAGTCCTGGCTCCTGCTGCTCGATTTTTATTATGTCTTGTATAAATTTAATTGCAGATTTATGAGGCAGTGTCATCAGTCGATTGTTTCGTCTCTTTCAGGGTCTTATTGACACAAGTGATGAATATATTTATCGTGAGTTGATCCGAGGAAGGGAAACAAATGCCTACTACAAGGGGTGAGTTATTATGTTGGATTCATGAGCTAGTTAGATTTTTTATAACGTGATTATAATATGTGATTATTATTCGATATGAATACATAGTACAACCTTGTTAATACAGACACTGATAATGTGGAAACCTCGTCAAATGCTGATACTTACCATTAATCCATAAATCCACATCTCAGGTCTGGAAGTTCAAACCTAAAATTTTATTAAAATCTAAACTCGACAATCCGGAAATTTCAAATCGATCAGCAATTATTTGATTGTTAATGGATATCGTTAATGATAGATTTAACGCTATTGGCCCTTTTTTAATTATTTGAAGTGGTAGATTTGATTGGAACAGTCGTAAAATAAGAACAGTAAACAGCAACATTTTATATGTGTATAGATGTTAGGTATGTATAGATGTCAGGTATGTATAGATGTCAGGTATGTATAGATGTTCATGTTGAAAAAATTTGCTTGATTTGTCTATCCAGAAAAGTCATTCATTAGTACAAAATCACTCGGGACCGAGGTGTCTGGATTAAGAACGTTCTACTGTATGATTGTATTTTGAATAATTGAAATTTGTTCGCACACATTTTCATCATAGTGCTAAAGGCAATGCCATAGCACTGATCGTTTCTAGTAATATGTTTGGCCGGTGGCGCCTACATGTTGCAGGTGCATCACGAACATGTTACGGCAAACTCATGAGGAACAATTAACTCGGCAGTCTCTGATCCTGCGATACATCGGCTCTCGGTTCCGCATCAAACTCAATCGGCCGCCCTGGTACACGGATACGCACGTTGCGAACTTCCTCTTCAAGTGTGTTCCTCCCATTTGTTTAGTTTATAACGCTACCACTGCTGGTGTGATTTCAAATAGTCAGCTGACGAAATATTTGTGTGTTTTTAAACAGTTTTGTTTTTGCGTTCTTATTGGCTACACAGCTTTATTCAATCTTGATTAATTCTGTGTAAATGAATTACATTTATTTTTGAATAGAAAACTGCTGAAATACGGACTTCTTTAATGAAACATTGTTTCAATGTTTGTTATGAAGATATTTTACTACACGATAAGTTATGTGTACCTTATATATATATAAGTAGCTGTTTAATATTTTGATATGGTTATTTAAAATGTATGCTTTTGACGTTTGCTGTATGTATTAAATTTATATTGACTTGAGACTAGAATTTTATTTTTAATATTATTGACATTTCAAGCCAGAATTGCCATTCAGTTATTTATAATTCTTGCAAATAAGTTACTTTGTCGGTTCTTGATACTGGCTGTGTTTTACTCATAAAGTTTTCAAAGGCAATCTGAATGTCATTTCAATTTTGAAAAAGTAGTAGTAGTTTTATTTAACAATACATAAAATACAAAAATATTACAATATACATAATGTCAATGTGTTATATTGCATGGTGGTCACATGACTCATCGTCGTCTTCCTGTGACTCCAATTGCACATGTCAACAAAAGGTTTTTATTTGTCATCAAATTTGCTGTGGCACTATACTTGTTCTCGTATATTTGTGCCAATTAAATATGCGCGTGACTTGTGTGTGTGTTTCAGAGCATGCATCTGTATTCATCTGGATGACTCGGTCGATAAGTTCAACATGCTCGTGTGAGTCTCCCATTATCCAGTCAAAAGTTTTATTTACATATCGTTTTTCTGGTGTAATTACATGTTTATCGTTGTAAATTTTTTAGCTGAAACACCATGTAAATAGTATGTTATGGATTCTATGTTCAAATAAATGTAGTTCAGCTTGAAATCTAATAGCTATATGTTAGAAGATCGAATATAACATGCAAAAATAAATTCAAGAATGGCATAAGTTAGTCACAAGTTAAAATGTAGTAAGTAGAAAAAATATTATTTAAACTAATTTAAAACTACTTGTTCAGCCACATTTATTATATCTGATTGGTTTGTTATCGTGGTTGCCACGTTACAGTCACATGACGCAGAAGTTGTTTGCGTTTGTGGCGGGGGAATGTGCCGCGGAGAGTACCGACAACCCAATGTTTCAAGAGGCACTTCTCAGTGGGCACCTCTACCAGATGGTGCTGAAGGTATGTGATATCATTGAAGGGCCTGCAACCTTTTCTCCAGCTGTGAATCTATGTGTGCTATCAACCTACGGATAACAACCTCATAGCTTGTTTTTGGTCGAATCAACGTATCTTGTAAAATATTATTTTTGTGCCATTTTATATTTATTTATAGTAGCATGATAAACTAATGGGTGACTAGGCTTGGCCCCCCTTTTTCTTTTTATCCTGATACCAGGCATAAAACCTAACAACGGCATACTGGTATGAGACAGACATACTGGTATGAGACAGACATACTGGTATGAGACAGACATACTGGTGTGAGACAGACATACTGGTGTGAGACAGATATACTGGTGTGAGACAGATATACTGGTGTGAGACAGACATACTGGTGTGAGACAGACATATAAAAGTATATATTTTATGAAAGCTGGATGCATGAGCTATCCAGCCAGCTACAAGTTATTGATGACAGGGGCCATGAAAATCAGCAAATTTTGTAAGAAAAATATAAAAAGGAATGTTCCAATTAAAAAAACATCTGGAATAGTTGACCACTTTCTAAAGTAGTAGCAATATTTGTTTGGAATGCAATTCTTAATCTCTGTGACTAGTCTCCATCAGTTACCAAATCAGCAATTATCATGACTTGTGTGGACAGTATCATCACATGCTTGAAACCTCACTTAAAGGAACACTGTGGCCATTAAATGTTACATTTTAACAACTGTCATATCTTAAAAAAACCTGTTTTTCCTTTACAGTGTATTTTGTCAAGTGAAATGTTTTTATATATAGACAAAACACTGTAAATTTTGTAACGCATGATAGTAAAATGTTAATTTGTTGTTGGTTCCTAGGAGAAGATTGAGAGTTGGCTGTTTACTCTGAAGACTCGCATTGAACTCGATGCGAAGAACAAAGGCAAAGAGTACAGCCTCAACGAAGGTATGTTTTTGCCCACAATATAGATTTATTTTGCGTTTTTAGGTCTAAACTTAACAAACTTATACCATTTAAAATTGTTTAGATATAGTTGTTTCCAAGAAGGTTTTGTATGAGTAGGACGCGATAGCATGGTGGTCAGAGCCCTGACTCTCAATCAACAGGACCAAAGTCCAACTGCTGCCATTTCGAAGCTTGGGCAATTTCGTTCACCCCACTTTACCTGTCTTTTGGAAGAGACACTAAGCCGTTGGTCAATTCTACCCCACAAAAGGGGTAAATGTGTAACCTGTTGTGGCCTCGCTATCTCTAGAGAAGGAAACTAACAATAAGCCACTCCTATGTTACCCTGGACAGGGTTTGTTTGGAGTATTTAACCTCATAAGTCATGACGTTCGCACCCACTGTAAATACAGAAATTATGTATTCATGTTTTTTACTACATATATCCATTGAATAATGTTGAAACGATTCTCGTGCTCACAGTGATGAGGCCCAGGTTCATAGGTATATGTATTCACAAACTTTCTTTAATGAAGTATTTATTACTTAGTTCGTTAGAGTAAGTTATGTTCATATTAATAAAATCCATAGTGCTATCTATATTATAACTTATACTTAAATACTAACTAACTTCTCTTGCATGTCCTGAGCTGCAGCACAAGTATGTATCATCAAGAAAGTGCATTAATTTTCTGCTTATGTATAACGTCCTGTATGTAAAGGATTCTATCATATCAATTGTTTTCCTGGATTAAAAAACAAGATGCTCGGAAGAAAGAAAACTGGCACAGCATCCAATGTGTGTACAGTTCTCTTCCATCCAATGTGTGTACAGTTATCTTCCATACAATCACATTGACAGTGAACATTAATTTGTAAATGTCCAAAAACTTACAATTTTTCTTTCTCATATCAACAGTTAGAAAATTTAGTTTTTTATCATTTGAAATCAACAATGAATCAGGTAAAAGCTTTATTTCAACATTGATTCTGATACTAACTATTATAGTGGATTTACTCAAAGCATGGCTAAGTGCAATGTCTGCAACTAAGGCATGTCTGCAACTTGGTATTGTTCATGAATCCATTTCCATTTGAAGTATGCCCACTATTTAGTGCCTAGCCACCAATTTAAATTTGCTTTGCATATCTTAATAACTCACACACAATGATTGATCTAATTGAAATACAGTTTTAGGAAAACAATGTTGATACTTGTAGTGAAAAAAGGTTGTCAGATACATTCACAATTTTATGAACACTATCTTGTTAGAAGTGGAAGAGGTGGAACTCTTTGGCATCTCTATCCGGAAAGAATTGTCCTGGACACACTTAGTAGACGAAGATGGCCAAGGATACAGGAAAGTGGCCTGGCCTGCTGAAAAGAGTTTCACCATACTTGAACCCAAATCAACGAGCTATGATCTACAAGATTTAACAAGGTTGCTGTTAGCATTTACACAATCTGATGATAATTTGTTCCACTTATTTATTGTCCTCTGCAAGAACAAGTATCCATTCTACACTGATCCTTTACTAATGTTACTTCATATACCCATGTTTTACTACCTTTTTTATGTGAGAAAAAAATTTCTGTCAATATTTTCGTACCCATTCAATATCTTAGAAACTTCAATTTGATCTCCTCTTAACCTCTTTGTTTGTAAGGTTGTTAAACCACATTCATTAGGCATTCTTCATAACTATGGCCTCTCAGTTCTGGAAGCATTTTAGTTGCTCTACGCTGTATTCATTCAAGTGCATCCAAGCTTGTATACAGTATTCTAAATGAGGCCCAACTATTGCTTTACACATGTATAATTAACTCTTTTTTCTTGTATGTTATATTTCTCCTAATCAACCCAAGAATTTGATTACCCCTTGAAGCTGCAATACCAAACTGTTCTGACATTTTTGTATCAGCACTTATTGTTATTCCTAAGTCCTTTTCTTTTATGGAAGTACCTAGAAGAGTTATAGTTTACATCCAAGTTCCCGTATCCTGTGTGTAGGCATTTACATTTCCCAAAATTGAATAACATCTGCCATTTTTCAGACCATTTAACTAATTTGTCTAGATTGTTTTGTAAATGTTGATTATTTACAAGAATATGGAATATGTCTTACCTGTGTGGATGAAACATCGCTAGGCAGACTTGGTGCCATCCACAGGCGAGCTGTCAAAATTATAGCTATGCCAGAGGCTTCTCTGAGCAGGTATGCCAGCCAACCACGAGCACACAGGAGACAAGTTGGTGCATTCACCTTGTTCAAACAGACATGCCATGGAGATGCACCAACACTACTCAGTTGCATGTTACCCCCTCCTCCAGTAGTGCCACGAGCCACCAGGGCATCAACATCTCGCCACGCAGCTGCTCTGGCAATTACATTTTCAAACACTGCTAGCCATAAGAGGACATATATATATTCTTGCCGACCGCCGACCGCCTCTGGAAGAAAGAAGTCAATGCCTTGCGTCAGCACCCCCATCCCCATCCCCCCCAGTGTGAAGAGGGACAGCTGCCAAGGAAGAAGTGAATAGTTATAGAAAGAACAAAAAAGGTGGTGATGTGGCAGTCTGTATAGAGAACTCACTGCAATATCAGCATAACGTATTGAGATAAAACTAATGCAAATATAAAGTGTGTTTATTGAATTTGATTAAGATACATTCACCTGGTAATTATATTAGTAAGATCAATGTATGCCACTATATAAGGATTTGACATGGTTGAACAAAATTGCCATCCTGTGACTTAATTAACATTTTCACCCAAAAAAACTGGTTTACGAATTTGCCGTTTTATTCAATTTAGCTAGTGTTTATCATGTGCCTGTATCCATGGTATTATGGTAATTGCCTGTTGTTATGGTTACGGTGTTCAGCGGGCATTGCAAATGCGTGTCGACACTCGATGGACGTGTCAAAGTCGATGGAGTACTTCTTGGCCACAGGGAATCTCGTCTCTCGCACTGGCCTTGGTCTCATGCAGGTGAGTCTGGTTAAAGGTCACTGAGTTCACTTGACATATTGCTTGCTCTTTAAAGGCCAGTTTGCACAAACAATCTGTGCTCCAACTGGTCAGGCAACAATGTGTCTCATGAAAATGTGCAGCTAAATTGTTACAAGTACGTTCTATTAACTAACGCCACTCCCAACTTGAGCTTTCGTGAAAGCTTACGATAGGTGCATCAGCTGTCGGTTTCTGATTGGCCACTGTTTCAAAATTACGACTGACAGTCTTTGGAATTAGACCCAGTTCCAATTCTACGACACTATCATACCCACAGATTGACCTCGTTAATTGGTCTTGCCCCCAGATATCACTGACAAATTCACCCAGTTGGCTAATTCATCACTCATGTAAATCAGCCCTTACTATCAATCGTCATATCTTCCCCAGAATGCATTTTCACAACTGATCTTAATAAATATTACTTATTAATTCAAATACAATTCTTGACATGAATGTTTACTGAACATGCAATAATATAATATAATTCTCTAGTTTTTACACGATTGGCACAGTAACATTACTGCATAGCTGTTCTTTAATTGCACCTTTACAGCTGATGTAAAACTTGACCACACATGTTGGTGTACGTTGACTAACGTCAAAAATACAGGAGGGTCAGTTGTGTAACGGCTGGTTATTGATGTTTTGGTGTAGACCAACTGTGTCTGTTTGAACGGCGATTAAAACTGGACTTTTAGTTGATCCAGAAACTGAAATCTTGAAACCTGTGCCTGTTTTAGATGGCTGGTCTGTCGATTATCGCAGACAAGCTCAACTTCTTCCGGCATATCTCTCACTTCCGCTGCATCCATCGCGGCTCCTTCTTCGCAGAGATGAGGACAACGGCCGTGCGAAAGTTGCTTCCTGAAGCCTGGGGTGAGTCGCTGTTTATACCCTACCCCTTGTTACTGATGTCTTGGTTGGGTGGGTGTTACTGGGTCATGGGAGTGTTACTGTTTATACCCTACCCCTTGATATTGATGTCTTGGTTGGGTGGGTGTTACTGGGTCATGGGGGTGTTAGTGTTTATACCCTATCCCTTGATATTGATGTCTTGGTTGGGTGGGTGTTACTGGGTCATGGGGGTGTTAGTGTTTATACTCTACCCCTTGTTACTGATGTCTTGGTTGGGTGGGTGTTACTGGGTCATGCGGGTGTTAGTGTTTATACCCTATCCCTTGTTACTGATGTCTTGGTTGGGTGGGTGTTACTCGGTCATGGGGTGTTACTGTTTATACCCTACCCCTTGTTACTGATGTCTTGGTTGGGTGGGTGTTACTGGGTCACTGATGTCTTGGTTGGGTGGGTGTTACTAGGTTATGGGGGTGTTAGTGTTTATACCCTATCCCTTGTTACTGATGTCTTGGTTGGGTGGGTGTTACTGGGTCACTGATGTCTTGGTTGGGTGGGTGTTACTAGGTTATGGGGGTGTTAGTGTTTATACCCTATCCCTTGTTACTGATGTCTTGGTTGGGTGGGTGTTACTGGGTCACTGATGTCTTGGTTGGGTGGGTGTTACTAGGTTATGGGGGTGTTAGTGTTTATACCCTATCCCTTGTTACTGATGTCTTGGTTGGGTGGGTGTTACTGGGTCATGGGGGTGTTAGTGTTTATACCCTATCCCTTGTTACTGATGTCTTGGTTGGGTGGGTGTTACTGGGTCACTGATGTCTTGGTTGGGTGGGTGTTACTAGGTTATGGGGGTGTTAGTGTTTATACCCTATCCCTTGTTACTGATGTCTTGGTTGGGTGGGTGTTACTGGGTCACTGATGTCTTGGTTGGGTGGGTGTTACTAGGTTATGGGGGTGTTAGTGTTTATACCCTATCCCTTGTTACTGATGTCTTGGTTGGGTGGGTGTTACTGGGTCACTGATGTCTTGGTTGGGTGGGTGTTACTAGGTTATGGGGGTGTTAGTGTTTATACCCTATCCCTTGTTACTGATGTCTTGGTTGGGTGGGTGTTACTGGGTCACTGATGTCTTGGTTGGGTGGGTGTTACTAGGTTATGGGGGTGTTAGTGTTTATACCCTATCCCTTGTTACTGATGTCTTGGTTGGGTGGGTGTTACTGGGTTATGTGGTGTTAGTGTTTATATATCTCCTTTGATAAGGGGAAATTGACTGTTGGTTGAAGATGGAACACTCTAATGATTGAAGAGATCTGTTAACTGAAAGGAAATGATACTTGTTTGTAAATGTGTTCTGCTTCTGCATGTTAAAAAAATTCATGGTGCAGAGACTCCCATTAGTATAGCTAACATTGGAGGCACCCTTATTAAGGAAAAAATGTAAAGAGAATGAATACATAATTAGCATCACATGATCAGCATGTACAAATTTATGATCAAATATATTTACAAACAGTACTATGTGAAAGACAGAAAGGGACCATGAACTCTAGCTCTGGAGTGGTTGGCTAACTGAAAGCAGTCAAAAAGTGCAAAATAGTAAAGAATTTTCTCGCAGGAGAATAATATTTTGAAACTTGAGGTTTACAGTTTAACCTTGATTGCTTGTCATGAAACACCCTCGCTGAAAACACCCTCGCTGAAAAAACACCCTCGCTGAAAACGTGCGTGCTCATTTTATTGGCAGGTTTCCTTTGTCCAGTCCACACACCAGATGGCGCCCCATGTGGCTTGATGAATCATCTTAGCGCAAGTTGCCAGGTAACTAATAATAATGACTATAACAACTACATTTATTGCTATATAGCACAGTTTACTTGAAAGCTTAATGTCCTTTACATAAAAATAAAAAAATTATAGCGAATGAGAATTTTATAATGTCTGTCCTGGGGTGGTTTTGTGGATATTGTTATTTAAAGATTTTCTTGGAACAAAACCCCCTTTAATTGTCTTCTGTTGAAGTCTGACATGTGCTAAATGTTATTGTGTCAATTGTCAGATCGTCAATGTCATTTATCGGACGTCACACATGACACAACTGCTGTGTCAGATGGGGATGGTGGAGTACAATGCCCCACCCCTCCGCGACCCCTCCGAATCATACCTGGTGTCTCTCGACGGCCATCTAATTGGCTGGTTGCACAGCAGCATTGCCAAGGATTTTGCAGAGCGATTACGAGTCATGAAGGTCAAAGGGTTCGAAGGGGTGAGTGTTTTTTGTCATCTGTGGATGGGTGGATTTCTTTTCTGGGCATTTGTCCTCCTCAGCTTCGTAGAAAGTGATGGTTTTTAATATGTCTCGTATGTTTTATAATCAGTCATCATTCCAAACATCAACATTTGCAAAATGTTTGAATATGTCTTGTAGGTTTTAAAATGGGTCATCATTCCAAAACTGTTGAATCATTCCAAACATCAACATTTGCAAACAATTTTAATATGTCTTGTATGTTTTATAGGTGTATCAGTTTGTTTATAAATGCAATATTTTTATTTGAATTTTTTTATGATTGACTTAATGAAATTAATTAATTGAAATTAGAAATATGTAAATCAACAGTTACTTGCAAATTTTTATATTTAGATAATGCTTTAAATTGAATTAATTGGTGGTAGAAAATTAATATGAACAAGAACAATACTTTGATGGTTCCCACCAAACATGGGGTCAATTCCAAAAATCAATTCCGCCTTTCAAAAATCGATTCCAATTCCAAATTGTCAGTTCCAATTCCAAATTTGTTTAATCCTAGGCAAAGGAAAAAATAAAATCCAACTCATTTTAACAGTTTTATTTGTACTTGAAACCATGTGTGCACAATCAAATTTAATCACATATGATTACAAAATTTACTATTTTTCATCCAACGCATCTGTGTGTGTGTGTGCGGTGTGTGTGTGTGTGCGGTGTGGTGTGTGTGTGTGGTGCGGTGCATGTGTGTGTCAGGTCTGCTATAAAAATTATATGTACTTTCTGCTGCGACATGTCTCCTGGATTTTTGCTAACCAGAGATTTTGTACAGCCGTGGAGAGTTGGGTCGTTAATCTGAGTTTTGAACAGTTCCCCGTTTATATCAGTTGTGGTATCATTGATATTTCATAAATTTACTGTAAACTGTTTTCAACATCCTAATCACCAACATTGATGCTCCATGGAGAAATAAACCTTGTCCACTGAGAAAGAAAATGAGATAATGCCTGAATGGACTGACTTACCCAAATTTTCTTGAGCACATGGCCTGCCATATATTGTATATAATATTAACATTGGATAATCCATTTCTAGCAGATTGCTTCCCTCCTTCATTACAGCTAACTTTTTTTCAAATGTTTCACTTGTGATTAGTTAAAAATACACTGTAACCACAAATGATTGATCAAATAAATCTAGCAGCAAAAATTATTACAAATAAAAAATAATGAATAGTTTAAAAAGTATTTCAAATAAAAAAATCATATTTATGTAATTTAAATGGCACTGTCTGATGTATATTAGAGCACTATGAGCTGAGGTAGGTCGGTGATGTGGTATCCTATCAGCCTCTCCTCCGTTGCAGGTGTCGATGATGCTGGAGATCTGCTTTGTGGCGCGGACAGAGTTTGGCAGTCAGTACCCTGGGCTCTACTTGTTCCTCGCCCCTGCCCGCCTCATGCGCCCCGTACGGAACCTCGCATCCAATACCGTCGAGATGATCGGCACCTTTGAACAGTGCTACCTCAACATCTGTGTCACCCCCAGTGAGGCACACGAGGGAGTGAGTTGGGTGGGGAGAGGGTTGGAGAGAGTAGGGGAGGGTAAAGGGGTGAGTGAAGGGATGTTGAGGGGATCGGAAAGAGTGGGGAGGGGTAAAGGGTAAGTGGAGGGGATGGAGAGGGTAAAGGGGTGAGTGGATGGGTAGGGAAGGGGTGGGAGAGAGTGGGGAGGATAAAGGGGTGAGTGGAGAGGGTGGGGGGGGTGAGTGGGGAGGTGGAAGGCGACAGAGAGGTGGAGGGGGACGGAGAGAGTGGGGGAGGGTAATAGGGTGAGTGGAGGGAGGGGGAGTGGGGTGTGGATGGGGTAAAGGGTGAGGGGGTTAGAAGGGGGAGGGGTGAGTGGAGGGTTGGGGAGGGTATGATGTGGGCATGTGAGTGATGGGCATGTGGAGGGGGTAAAAGGTGGATGGGTGGGAAGGGGAAGGTTGAGGAGGGGGTATGGATGAGTGGAGGGGTCGGGAGGGGGTTAAGGGGTGAGTAAAATGGTAGGGTAGAAAGGTGTATAGATGGTAAGTGATGGCGGTGAGTAGCGGTGGATTGAGAGCAGGCTAGGGGTCTATTACATTGCAATGTAATAAATTACTATTACTTAGTTTCCTTTACATTACTATTACATGCTGAAGGCAGTGTAATATATTACTATTGCATTTCAAGCTATTACTGTTACATTTTCAAATCAGAACTATTTTCTTTTGATTAAACATTTTACATACATAGTCACTTATAATCACGTATAATTAATTAAATTACAATTAACTCATAAATTTCCCAATTAAATTAACCTCACACAATTCCAGTCGGATGTAGAAGTTTCATATATTCATTGGAATGAAACAAAGAAGCAACGTCACTGTCATTTAACACAGTCTGATTATCCCATAGTAGACCCATACTGCTTGGCTGCTGCTTGGAGGACAGTTAATTATTTGCTCAAGGATAGGACGTTTTTCACACTTTTGGTCAATAGTGTGCAAACTAGCTACCAACTTAGAAAAACTTAGAAAAGTTGGCATAAGCTCCTGGATTTTGTTCACACATTACCCAGCATGGCAGGCTGGCAGCTAGGGTTGGGAGATGGCAATGATTGATTGATTGATTCAGATGTTAAAGACAATCTGTTTAGTGCTGGAAGCCCTTATCCTGCTTCAGTGAATGAATGAATAGGCTTGTGTGAAAAGGATAGATGGCTGGTGGACCTGGCTTTACATGACCAATTAGCCATGCATCAGTCCCACTGTCACAGTGTTTCCTGCTAATAGTGCTAAAGTTCACTGACTGTCATGATTCCGATACTAAGCCTTTTTATCACCACTGTTGGAAAATAAATAAATAAATAAAACTGCATGTGAACGACTGAACATGATGCTTGTCCAAGTCCCTTTATGTCAAAATACAGAATTTTGGTGATTGAAATGTTCAATTGTAATAGCAAAGTAATAGCTCAATTACTATTACTTTGCTTTCTATTCCATCTGTTACTATTACTTGAACAATTGTAATTATTACATATTACTATTACCCCAGGCCTGGTGGAGAGTACAGGATGAATGGAGGGTTCAAAACCAGTTGGAGGGTAACAACTAAATGAGCTGACTGGAGGGTAACTATCACTGAGTAGAGTTGTTTTGTTGAAGGCAACGACTCACTCGGAGCTATCAGAGTTCAGCATGCTGTCAACCATAGCATCAATGACACCATTTTCTGACTTCAACCAGAGTCCACGCAACATGTATCAGTGTCAGGTTTGTCGGTGTTAGTGTGACATGTCAGTGTCAGATATGTGTCTGTGTCTAATATGTGTCAGTGTCTAATATGTGTCTGCGTGATGTGTATCAGATTGGTGTATTTATCTCGGACAGAATATATGCGCCATGGCAAACTACATGAACACTGTTGTTATGCATCAGATTAATTAACAGCATTATTTATTATTCACTTCTATTGCTGACTGGTTGTATTGTTGTTTACGTTTAGTGCAAAATTTGCATGTCTGATCCATTTAGGAAAAGTTGGTTTATCTGAGAATTCGTACATGATTTGAAACCAATAGACTGACCCAAAATTTATTACATAATTTTTTTTATGTGCCTTAAAAAGTTGCAACAACGTCACAGGAATTCTGAAATGTAAACTGTCACATACTTTTACCTGACTCATGTTTATATGTTGATGTTAGAGTTCAGGACAAATCAATGCACTGTTTCGTCCTTTCATCTCAGATAATAAGTGATCTTTAGATGGGAGGCCAACAGACGTTGTAAAAACCCATTTACTTGCTAAAGTTTGTCCGTTTTGGTTTTCAGATGGGAAAACAAACCATGGGCACACCACTGCATGCCATCGGACATCGGTCGGACAACAAGTTGTACAAGCTGCAGACGCCACAGAGTCCTATGGTGCGCCCCGCTGTCTACGACTTCTACAACATGGACGAGTATCCTCTAGGCACTAATGCTGTTGTGGCTGTCATCTCCTACACGGTATGCTCATACACCTTGATAATATGACCACCTTGATAGTACATTCGCTTTGGTAGTATGATCACCCCATTAATACGACCACCTCGATCATATGTGAATACACGGCCGCTTCAATTACACAACCAACACAACCACATCATTGACAAGCCTCGATAATACGACCATCTCAATACAACCACCTCTATTCCATTGCCACCTCTATAGCATGACTACCTCAATAATATGATGGCCTCTATGACCTGACAGTCTCGATAATATGAGTGCCTTGATAACATGACCATCTCGATGATATAACAGCGTGGATAAAACAAAGCCATTTGCAGTGATTGAACATTTTTTAATGCAGCTGTTGCAAAAAAAAGGATCACAGAATTTATGAACAATATATGTCTGTTACTTTCCTTGGTTATTAAAATTGTTATGATATGTATTATATTTGTAACATATTTTCATGAGCAATTTTTTCTTCCGTATTAAATAACAGGGAAACATGAATTTTGCTCAGGAAAATTTGGTCAGTCAACAATGTTTGCAGTTTATGACAAGTAGGCAGGTTTTGTTAACACATGCCATGTGCTGTTGTTTTGATACTGATTTGGAATTTAGATTTTCTGGAGTGACCTTGTGCAGTAGTGTTAATTTTTTGTAACCATTCTGCAAGGTTCATGTATATTTGACAGCCAACTAGCCTAAGAAGGAATCCGTACTCACATTTCATCTGACTGGTTATTGCAGGGATATGATATGGAGGACGCCATGATTTTGAACAAGTCATCGTTTGAGCGAGGGTTTGGTTATGGTACAATCTACAAGTCAGAGGTACAATTATACTTAAAACATTGTTAAATAATCTTGTAAACTATATTGTAGGACAGTAATTTCACTGTCTCCATTAGCATAGTACCCGTAGTGGTAAGTCCTCTGTTAAAACATGTCCTGGTAACAGGAATATCCCACAGTGTGCGCGCGTGTCAGAGTGACTACTGTTTTTAACAATGAAAGTGTACAAGATTTGTTTATTATTTTTTATTCCTCAAGGTTTGTATAGGCACATTAGATTTATTAAATGTATTTTTTTAATACCAATGTCCTAAGTTTACTCGTGTGTCATGTTGAATGTTCATGTTAAAAAACATTGTTGGTTAATTAAAACACATTTGGGTCGTCAAAATGTTACATTTGGGTTGTCAAAGGGGAGGGGAGGGGAGGGGAGGGGAGGGGAAGGGAGAACGAAGGATGGGGGTTAGTGGAGACGGCAGTGAAACGGGATCAGTGATGGAAAAGGAAAAGAAACATCGACGACCAGTATCGATGCCAGCCTCACCCCGGACGTCGGGGTAAATAGAAGAGCAACAAAAAACCTACATGTGACATGATTTTACAGTACAAATAAACAGACTTTGTAGTTTTAATGTGACTTTGATGCGGCGTAGACTTCCAATGTGGCTATATGACAGTGCGTGTCTGTGTTTCAGTTCATCAATCTGAAGGAAAAGAGTCAGGAGAAATATAGAATCGCCCTCAAATTTGGTACGGCTTACAACATTTCTTCATGGAATTAAAATTTGCGAAATTGTGCTTGCAGTGCAAACGTTGAGTTTTGAAAGTTGTGGGTATAAGGGAGCGTTAGTTTCAAAACCTAGAACGGGTGAACTGTAATGACTGTTGGATTGTCTGAATATTTCCAGCTGTCAGCATCCAGAATTCTGTGGATTTGTGTTGTTGTAGGATGTTCGCCTGACAATAAGAGGACAATGGGGCGGCTAGACCCAGACGGTCTTCCTCCTGTGGGCACCTACTTGACCGCTGGTGACCCGTACTACAGGTAGGGCCAGACAGTGGATCGACAGACAAAAGTGGTAGATTTGTGATAGGTTTTTGTGCACGTCGAATATATATATATATGTATATATATATATATATATGTTGCACTGCTTTTGGCTTGTTAGATATTGTGACTTGCTGAAAATCGTCTATGGATCATATGCCATTTTAATTTTACAACATTTATGTGTTACTTGTTAAACAAGCAATGTTTTATTCATAGAACATGCACTGTTTTACTCGTAGAACATGCATTATTTTACTCACAGAACATGTCCTGTTTTACTCGTAGAACATGCACTGTTTTAATCATAGAACATGCACTGTTTTATTCATAGAACATGCACTGTTTTACTCATACATAGAACATGCACTGTTTTACTTGTAGATTAAACATGCACTGTTTAATTTATAGAACATGCACTGGTTTACTCATAGAATAAGCTCTGTCTCATTCATAGAACCTGCACCATGTCGTTCTTCTGTAGCTACATCAACGTACAGACAGGTGAGGTGAAGGTCGACAACTACAAGGGTGCGGAGCCTGCCTACGTGGAGATGGTGAAGATACTCGGAGCCGAGAATGGGGGAGACATTCTCCAGAAAGTCTGCATTCTGCTCCGGATTGAGGTCAGTGAGGGCAAATGTAGAGGTCATTGAGGGCAAATGTAGAGGTGACAGCAATGATATGTTCACTGTGTTACCTCGCGTGTTACCTAGATAAAAAAAATATATTTTATTGCCAATTATAATTTCATATTAGATTACTGTAAAACTAGTTGTACTGCAGGGCAGAAGTTTATTTTATTTAGTGCTATGTGATAGTTTGTAGACCTAACTTCAATGTGTTTATTTATATTGGTCAGCCAAAAAGAACCATGGGCACCTGTGCTGGTTGTGAAGGAGGTCTCCTTTTTTGACATGTCTCATTTGTATTTTTACTCGTGATTTTACAAAGACTGTACATGCCTACGAACTGGCTTGTCCCAGTAATATAAAACAAAAAAATTTAGTATTTATTACGATCAGCTTTACCACATTGTATCGACTTCCCATATGCCGTACTGATTTTTAGGAAGTATGCAGCTGTATTTCAGTTTTAGGTGGATTTATAAATCTTGATAACATACACATTTTCTTGTATTACTCAAAAATATAACAATGAAAGACAAACTTGTAGTGGGCGAAACAGAACTATTTTTATTGCTTGGCAGACTTTTCCAGTGAAACCTAGCAGATTTAGTTTGTAGCCTGATAGATGGCGACACCAGATTAGAATCAGAATTCTATCGGCACGATAATCAATGAATTATTTTACGGATTGGATTTATACAGAATTTCAAGTCAAGAAAATGGATTTAAACCAAAATTATGTGGCAGGTTTATATTGTTATTAGTTTATTCTTATCTAGCGCGTCTTTTTCTAGCCAAGGCACATTGGTGACTGATTGTAGAGAAATCCTGTTATTGGGGACAAGTTCTCGAGTCGACATGGCCAGAAAGGAATCTGTAGGTGGGTATGTAGGATACGTGGGGTACCTACAGGTTTGGATAAAAAAATGTGAGTCCCAGTTGGTTCTGCATCCTTCCAGGCTCAGAACCATCATCGTCATCCATTCTTGGGGTTACAAACTCAACTGTACCTAATGTCCACTTGTGGGTGTTGACTATAGCACGACGAGGCCAACTTGAATTCTGTAGTTTCTTGTCTTGAAATAAAACTTGTTCAGTTATGCAGTAACTTGAGATTGACCTATTTTAGGTCTCTGTCGGTACATTAAATAATTTGAGGAGTGTTCCTCTCTGCCCTCTTTCAGGACTCCTAGCCCCCCCACTAGAACCGTGGCAGACCATACCGTGAATAAATGGTTATTGAGAACCATACAGACCTGTGAAAATGGCAACTGTCACTGCTCTAGTATGATATTTATAATGAACAAATAAATATATAATATAACACTAAAATTTAAGCAAAAATATGGTGTGGGTTATGACCGATTAAACTGTAACAGTTATATTGCGTGTTGTATTGTAAATATTGTAGTTTGTGTTGTGATGAATGTTGCGGTGTGGTGACTGTTGTGGTGTGGTGACTGTTGCGGTGTGGTGACTGTTGTGGTGTGGTGACTGTTGTGGTGTGGTGACTGTTGTGGTGTGGTGACTTGTGGTGTGGTGACTGTTGCGGTGTGGTGACTGTTGTGGTGTGGTGACTGTTGCGGTGTGGTGACTGTTGTGGTGTGATGAATGTTGCGGTGTGGTGACTGTTGCGGTGTGGTGACTGTTGTGGTGTGGTGACTGTTGCGGTGTGGTGACTGTTGTGGTGTGGTGACTGTTGTGGTGTGGTGAATGTTGTGGTGTGGTGAATGTTGCGGTGTGGTGACTGTTGTGGTGTGGTGACTGTTGCGGTGTGATGAATGTTGCGGTGTGGTGACTGTTGCGGTGTGGTGACTGTTGTGGTGTGGTGACTGTTGCGGTGTGGTGACTGTTGTGGTGTGGTGACTGTTGTGGTGTGGTGAATGTTGTGGTGTGGTGAATGTTGCGGTGTGGTGACTGTTGTGGTGTGGTGACTGTTGCGGTGTGGTGACTGTTGCAGTGTGGTGACTGTTGTGGTGTGGTGACTGTTGCGGTGTGGTGACTGTTGTGGTGTGGTGACTGTTGCGGTGTGGTGACTGTTGCAGTGTGGTGACTGTTGCGGTGTGGTGACTGTTGCGGTGTGGTGACTGTTGTGGTGTGGTGACTGTTGTGGTGTGGTAACTGTTGTGGTGTGGTGACTGTTGTGGTGTGGTGACTGTTGTGTTATTGTGACTGTTGTGGTGTGGTGACTGTTGCGGTGTGGTGACTGTTGTGGTGTGGTGACTGTTGTGGTGTGGTGACTGTTGTGGTGTGGTGTTTGCAGTCAGAAGTGGCCAGTGGAAGACATGCCCTTCACAGAGAGTGGGATGCAGCCCGACATTATCTTCAACCCCCACGGCTTCCCATCCCGTATGACCATTGGTCAGTCAAAGACTTTGGGAAAGAGATTGACTTTTCTTGCAAATTGTTTTCACATCTTCTTTTTCAAAAATATTCTTATTTTTGAAAAAAAAATCCACATTTTCTATAAAAAGTGGCTACATAAAATGGCATATTTGAGACATTAATTCATTAAGATATTTCCGTTCAGATATTTCCGTATAGCTTCCTTTCTTAATTTCATCTCCTGCAGGAAAATCTACACTGTTAAATGTTAACCTTATATGTGTCGATGATCAAGGTTGGATTGAATAGAGCCTATCCTAAATAACCATTAATGGCCTTGACCTTTTCTAATGATGCAACAATTGCCAATCCTTAGTCAAGAAATTAAAATGCAATTACGCAATATTTAAACATGACGAACTGATAAAGTCCTTGTTACAACAGATAAATTCCGACCAAGATATGTAAATGTATATCGCATTTTTTTTGCCTTTCATATTACTAAAGGTACAAAGTATGATAATTTTTATCATAAAGTCATGTTATATGTAGTATAAACTACATCAAATGAGTTTAAATGAACCAAACATTTTCCTCATAATTTGACCATCATTATGTTTTCATTGCTTGTCTTTTTTAGAGACATACATCAAAATAATATCAAAGTTATTTTAAATTACTTTATTTTTCAAATGTTTTGCAGTCGGTGTAACATGAAATGTGTTTCTGTATTGCAGGAATGATGATTGAGAGCATGGCGGGCAAGTCTTCAGCCATGCATGGTCTGTGCCACGACGCGACGCCATTCACATTCTCTGAGGATCAACCGGCCATTGATTATTTCGGCAATTTGCTCACCGCTGGTCAGTTTAATATATTAACAATGTATAATTCTTATAGAGTGCAATATTCTTAAAAAACACAAAGCACTTTACATAATTAGGACATTTTATTGTAATGTACATAAATAAAATTAAATACAAGATCAAGAAAAATGTGTATATAAATAGTTAATAAATTTATATGTCATACGATCATTTTATGAAAGTATTTTAATTAAAATTGCGATACAACATGTGGCTTATATGACACATATTTATAAACATGACAATAAACATATCTTTTGTGCACACAAAAAGAATGATGGTTACTTATAATGACATGTTTACACAGTTTCAATTCCTTTTACGGCAAACTTTCCATGTTACGTATGTATCCCAGATATGTAAACAATTTGTGTGTTATGTGTATTGAATTTTTGTCATGATAATTATGCAATTTTCTGTTTGGGTAAATATACCCATTTGTCTGTAAGACACATCAGTACCATACAGGATTTGGAGGAGATTGCCTGGGTTTCATTACCTTAGTGGCAATTGATTGATTGTAATACATCAACTGTCGTATCATTCTGTTTCCTATCCATATATTCATTGGTACCATCGATACAGGAACGTGAAATATTTATTTGTCCCAAAGACACAACAAAACAAAATATTCAATGCAGAAACTACAATAATTTTAAGTCAACAGAAAAAAATTAAATGGTGACAATATATTGTACAGTATGAAAATAAACGTGTCATGTCACATAGGGTACGGGAGACTCGCACTAAGACTAAATTTATTCACTGTTGCAAGAGCTACAGTGTTCTTAATTTCTACAATTATTTAAATTTTATAAATGTAAAATGTAATAGAAATCATATATGTAGATCAACCCAATGACATCATGTACTTATGGTGTACAGCTGGATACAATTACTACGGGACTGAACGCATGTACAGCGGAGTAGATGGACGCGAGCTCGAGGCAGACATCTTTGTTGGCATTGTCTACTATCAGCGACTACGTCACATGGTCTCAGACAAGTTCCAGGTCAGTGGACCAATACATTATCTTATGAAAAACATTTTCTTATTGCTGTACAACGGCCCCTATATATGTTGTAAAAATAACATAGTTTATATCATTGCCAAATCATGTATTTTTTACAACGTTAAGACATGGAAGATCATGATGGTAACATATTTTCATTTTGAAACAACCAAGATGTCCTTGACAATGTTCCATAAAAAAGTCGTTCAGTTAACCAAAGAAAATCGTACGTTCCCTTTAAATCCATGAGTAATGTAACCAATAGATCGTCATGAATGTGTTCACTCTGTTGACTGTAACACTCACGTGGTCTCTAGATCACCCAGCAGAGCTGGTGACTGCACATATGTGCAAGCAGCGGCTATAGTGTCGAATGCCTTGCCGACGAATGTAACTTCAAAATCCTCACTGGACTTGTTTAAGATAGCCTCAAAAACACGTTTGTTTACTGTGGCATATGTGCAATTATCTGCTGCAGTATTTTAGCCTAACTTATACATGTTTACCTTTATCTTAATTTACTAATTTACTTACTTTTTTATCCAATGTAATGTATTTTATTCTGTGATATTATATATGCCATTCTGCTATTTTATTTACCTTTCATAAGCTTCATGATTATATTTACCTGGCCACCTTAATTATTTAAAAAAGAAATATATTATTTCATCTATGATATTACAAGTATTATTTAACAAATATTTTATACAAATAATTGTTTAAATATTTGTTTTATATTTTTATTGTACTATTTTAATCAGGTTCTCTGCAAAGCACTGTTAACTATTGGATGTGGCGCTATACAAAAAATAAATATTATCTTGCTTGTAGGTGCGAGCAACGGGCCCCATCGACTCACTCACCCATCAACCGGTGAAGGGGCGTAAGAGGGCGGGAGGGGTGCGGTTTGGTGAGATGGAGAGGGACGCTCTCATTGCCCACGGCACGTCTTTCCTCCTGCAAGATCGACTGCTCAACTGCTCCGACAAATCCCTGGTATAAATTTTTGGTTGATTTCCATATTTTTTAAATTCTGTATAACACTGTAAAATTGTGTACGACATGTTTCATTGGTTATTCTGCCTATAACGTTCCTATTTCAATCAAGCTACAAAATATACCTACATCAAATGAAATCAGGTAGGTTTCACTGGAATTGAGTGTCGCCATCTATCAGACTACGAAATATAATAATATTAATAACTTTATTGTCCAAAAAATGGAAATACATCTTAGACTGAGGAGGGAGCGTAAAAACATATTTTAAAACACATTCAATCATGCAGTATGTACAGTAATAAAATCAGGTACGTAGACAAAGTAGATATTGCGTAATACCAAGTGTTATATATACTAGAATCGTGAACATCATACCAGCACCAGTACATGGTGAGGTTATGTAGGAAGGAAATAAATATACCCACATCAAAAAAATTCTGCAAGTTTTCACCGGAAATCTTCCTAGCATCAAAAGTATTTGTGCTTCAACATATATTTGTAATTTGATTTCGTACTTTTGTGGTGACCACATATAAATATGTACTTTGTCATGATCAAATATCTCTATTGCATACAGGAAATCTGTACAATGTGGCAAGTCTGCAGAAAGGGCAAAGCTATAACTATTTGCTGTAGCTAGCAAAGACAGAACATGTCGGGTCTTGCAGTTCCATTAAAGAGCTAGAGAAGGAAAGAAAACTAAAGCTGTTAAGATATCAACATTACAGATATGTCGTTGGTCTTGAATCATATTGTTCACTTACAAACCTCACTGTCTCCACTCCCCAATCCTCGTTCTCCACACCCCTCCCAAAAATCTGTCTTCACACAGTCATGGTCTTCCTGTTCCCCTTCCACCCTCCACTCTGAGCCCATCCGCTCTGTCTGTTACCTATTCCCCTTCCACCCTCCACTCTGAGCCCATCCGCTCTGTCTGTTACCTATTCCCCTTCCACCCTCCACTCTAAGCCCATTCGCTCTGTCTGTTACCTATTCCCCTTCCACCCTCCACTCTAAGCCCATCCGCTCTGTTTGTTACCTATTCCCCTTCCACCCTCCACTCTGAGCCCATCTGCTCTGTCTGTTACCTATTCCCCTTCCACCCTCCACTCTAAGCCCATCCGCTCTGTTTGTTACCTATTCCCCTTCTACACTCAAAGCCCATTCGCTCTGTCTGTTACCTATTCCCCTTCCACCCTCCACTCTAAGCCCATCCGCTCTGTCTGTTACCTATTCCCCTTCCACCCTCCACTCTGAGCCCATCCGCTCTGTTTGTTACCTATTCCCCTTCCACCCTCCACCCTTCCTCATGAAACTCTCTCTCCCACCAACCTCCTCCCTCAGCTCCTCTATTCTTCCCTTGTTTAATCTCGTCACAATTCTTCTCACCAAGTTGTCTTATCACACTGAGATTTAGAATGACCAGTGTTAGCAGCGTATTTATAAGTTGATAATCTGGTGTTTGGGATTCTCCAAATTAATTACAATAGCATCAACATTGAATCATACTTGATAATTATTATTATTAATTAAGCATCACAAACTGATATTGATATGACAATGTTGGTATTCTTAGATGTATTACCAATATGTAAACAAACCATACGTAAACAAAGCCAATGTTTTTATGTCTCTCTTATTTACAGTATTTTTATTGTCCCAAGGTATTTACTGTGGCGCCATTTTTGTATATTTACATACATGCAATAAAAACGTTGACAAATGATACCATTTATATAAGAACTGAATTATACTGACTCAGTTGTCTGTTATTTAGTGTTAGCTGGTGGATTTTGATGAGATGTTTAATAATATATAAGTATATATGTAAAACATGTCTTGGTGAACAAATTAAATGTTAAATTTGAATGTCATTCTTCTAGACATCTCTAAGAATAAACGTGTCATATTTTAGCAAACCTTAAAAGTTCCTCCTCAATTCAGTCTTGTTAACCATCTTGCTAAATCTCAACTCATTTATTGAAAATAACATCTATAATCCTCCAAGACATGTATATTTATATATTTTTTAAACTTTTTGTTGTGTACTTTTAATGCACAACGTGTGTGTGTGTATATATTGTATTTTATGTACATGTATGGATTTTTTTCCAAACTAAGCATTTATAATTATTATTATCCACTATAACATAAATTTTGACTGGACCTGATAAAAATTCTGATGATCAAAGTCAATTCTTTTGATTATTTTAACAAAAGTACACAATATTTTATTACACCAACTGCAACCAAATAAGCAAATTACTTAAATTAGTCACCATTTTATTAAACCAACTGCACCAACTGCGCATATTACTTAAATTATTCACCATTTTATTAAACCAACTTCAACAAACTGTGCATATTACTTAAACTATTCACACTATGCAACTTTTGACATCAACAAACCTAATTCGCGATGATTCAATTGAGGAGGCAGTTTTAGAACAATGCAAAATTATAAGTAATAAGTAAGTTTATAATATGATTTACAAGGTTAAATATTATGAGAGATTATCTTGCTACAGGGTCACGTGTGTTCAAACTGTGGCAGCATCCTTGCGCCACTCATGGGCAAGCCAGTCACGTCGAATGCAGCATCTTCATTTGAGGCAACACGAGCGTGGATGTGTTCTGTCTGTCAACTTGAGAACACAGTCGAAGTTGTCTGCATTCCCTACGTCTTCCGATACCTCGTCGCTGAGCTCGCAGCCATGAACATCAAAGTGACACTTGACGTGAAGTGATGTTTCCCTGACGAAAATATGACGTGACAATGTGACTCTGTTGTAACATTAACATTGGTGTGTATGTAATGCGACGTTTCATAGTAAATATCTGACATTAATATGTTTGTCAAAACCACGTGATTGATGTGTGAATGAGTGAGTAAGTGGCGATCTTTTCTCTTAAATGTGATGATGGGTCATTTATGCTAAGTGGCTTTGTGTTATAATAAATGAAAACGTAATGATAGTGCTATGTGAATTTGTTATGGTAAAAGACAAGTTCTAAATTAACTCTGTTATAAATTAAAAAGTAACAGTTGTTCCCTTTCTTTCCTTCTTTTTTTGCAGCTATCTGTTCTGCTATAGGATGCATGCATATGAACAAGAATACTAAGGAATTTGCGGGTTTGCGTTGGTATTTATGTGAACAGACCACACTTCATGTTCCTGTATGCCCCAATAATGACGTTTCTTTAGATTCCTGCTAAATTTGTCCTAAGATTTTGTTTTAACATTTCATAGCACATGTATCCATAACACGCATGCTGTGTGAAACTCGTGAAAATGAGACATTTCGTACAATACCACCCAAAGCTGATACCCCTTCTTTTTCAACTTGGTGACTGATTTTGAAATGTTGGCACGTTCTGCGGAATAAATCAGTGTAGTGACACGCGGGCGGCCAGTGTCTGTCTATTGCCATCAAATGAAAAATCTAATGTAGTAGAGAAAACAACTTTTTCTAACGTATTCGATGTGAAAATGCTCGGAAAAAATCACTCATCACGCGCAATCCTCAATTTCCTAGAGACTGGGTAAGGGCGGACGAATCCTAAATGTGGTTTGTGGCCTTATCAGTTAATGGCGCATGGCTTTACGAGCAGTGGCGACGCGCAACGATGCGCCGGGCGGAAACCACCGCGTAACTACGGAAGTGACGTAACTGTCGCGGAGCGCCATTTCCGCCTACCACTATAAGTGTACAGGTAACTGATTGTATGACATCGTTTTTGGATTAACCAGGAATGCGACTTTACTGTGCAGTCAGAGCTGTCAGCAAATAAAGGAAACATTCAATAAACTTGGATCGACCATTGCTTCTATGGACGTGGTAAGTTTAACCCGTTATTCAAGTTTTAAATAACTTATTGACTGCGGTATGCACGGTGTTAGCTAAGATAAATACTGTGCTTACAGGAATCAATAAAATAGTATTATGTAGAGGTTTTTTTTTAATTTTACAATCATATCGGCAAACTTCGAGAATGGTGCTTAAGATTATTGTATTTTTTTAATAAAAAAGCTTTTGTGAACAATTCTAAGTAAATGTCACTGCGCTCAAGAGTTTCGGTACGTGTGGTATGACTGATTTGGTTAACAGATTACTTCGTAACATTAAACATGTCATTATTATTATTAGTAGTAGGGTGGGTGACTTATCAGAGGGCGCTACCCCTCCTACATGGCTAACAGTCCCTGCACATGGCGTGTTTCTTTCGTAACACGCGTGTATTTTTGCTCCGTTCACATCTACTTTTCATTTCATTACGCGACGAGTCCGACTTAAACGAAAGGTATCTGAGCACAGTTCCCGACCACCGGCTAGTCATCGCGGGAAACTGCTCAGTCACCACGGTTTTTTTACGGACGCAGATGCTGCGGGCTTAGACCTAATACCTAGAGAGAAGATATCATTTATAACGGTTTTTAAATCCTTGTGTGCCTCTACATCCAATGATATTTGTGTATAAAGAATTCCATAATTTCACACCATAAATATTAATACACATTGAGTGTATGTTGGTGTGGACACGATAACTACTGAAAGTATCTTTCAGTCTGGTACCGTGTAAATAAAGCTGAACTTTTTTTTTTAGACTATCCGGTAGTTCGTTGTAATATGTTTTAAACATTATGACCGCAGTCTTAAATTTAATTAAATCTACACATTTCAAAATGCACAGTTGTTTAAAAAAGGATGCTGGTATGCTGCATGCATTTTGCGCCACAAACTAGACGAACTACACGTTTCTGTAATACCGTAATAGAGTAAATGTTTGCAGCATAAGTGTTACCCCACATGTATCAGATGTCTGGCTATAGCGTCGCCGAGCATGTAAAATCCACAGAAAGTAGCGCAACGATGACGGAACGTTACGTGCCTGTGGATCGCTCGTCGCAGCGCACACTGCTATGGACACGTACCGTACCTCCTTTAATATGCCTCCCAACCAGCCAATGACGCCAATGCGTCGTTCCGGTGGTGGAGTTAGCATGCCTGTGGAATGTTCCATCTGGCGCCGACGAGCGAGGGGTGTCCAACTTTGTGTACCACCAGCAGCAGCAGCAGCAGCAGCAGCAGCAGCAGCAGCAGCAGCAGTTCGAGGAGTAGTAGTTGTTACTGCAGCTGTTCGACGAGAAGGAGTCTTCGCCTGACGTATGTAGGATCTCCTGGAAACGTTACCGACCAACTCCATGGGCAGGTTGATGGCTCTGAGCTGTTGCGCAAATGGCTGCCATCCGGTCGGATCGGTCTTTCTCTTCCGCAACAGATCATTGACGAGATCCAGCACGTTACTTCCGACAACCGGCACACCCTCGTGGATCAGTTCGCCACGAGCGGTCCACGCGATGTCTCTTGTGAGACGCTCCATCAAACGTCTGGCTTTGGCCTCCATGGTCTTGGGAACGGTGTCCACGACGTCGGCCTCTATATCACCCTCTCTAATGGCCACTGCTCCTGCTGCTCCCCACTTCGCCGCCGCCGCCGCCGCCGCCGCCGCCGCCGCCGCTACGGGCATCGACTAGTTCACCGCGTTAGCACTGACAGGCTATGCAATGTTTAGGAAGGATAGACGAGAAAGAAGAGGAGGTGGAGTAATTTTATATATTAAAGAATCTATCCAAGCATATGAAATAACACTGAAAAGTGAAGCATATTGTGAGGAAGCAATTTGGTGTAGCATAGTTACCAGGAACTCAGCATTAACAATAGGAGTAGTTTATCGTAGTCCTAACATAGGACAAGAGGAAGATGTAAAATTACAAAAGGTGATAAGGGATGTGAGCAAGGGGAATGTGTTATAATGGGTGATTTTAACCATGGCCATATACAATGGGAATCATTAGAGAGTGCTGGAGGTGACGACCATCAGTTTCTACTTCTAACACAGGATTGGTTCCTTACTCAAAATGTCTTGGAACCAACCAGAGGTGGGAATGTGTTACATTTAATTTTGTCTTCTCAAAATGAATTAGTTGACAATGTTAAGTACACGAACCTTTGGGTTCAAGTGACCATAACCAAATCCATTTTAATATAAAAGTAAAAACGGAATACATATAAAAACAATGGAGGAGGAACTTCAACAAAGGCAAATATAAAGTGATGAGAACATATCTAGCAAATATAGATTGGAATAACTTGCTGAAGAACAAGCCAGCAACAGAATGCTGGACTTGTTTGAAATATGAGATTGATGGCATTATTGAGAAATTTGTTCCATTAAGAAAACAAGGGAAAAGGTCCAGGAAGAAAAAAAGAGGCTATTAGTAAAATTGCTCACAAACATGCTGTGGAGGGTCTATAAACACACTGGAAATGTAGAAGACTACACAAACTACAAAGAGGCACTCAACCTAGCTACAACTGAAATTAGAAAATCTAAAAGAACCTTTGAAAAAAAATTGGCAGGTAATATAAAAAATTACAGCAAGAGTTTCTATGCTTATGTAAGGAGTAAACAGAAAGTTCGAGATAAGGTCGGACCACTGGAAAACAACAGTGAAAACATAATTTCAGACGAGTTTCAAATGGCAGAGGTCCTGAATGAGTATTTCAGCTCAGTTTTTACCACATAAGATATCAGCTCACTTCCAGTTCTTTTACTAAATTTGAGGGCAATAAATCTGAACATTTGGGGCAGTTATTTGTAACTCCTGAAATGATAACAAAGAAAATTTAGAAGATGAAAGATAATAAATCATGTGGAGTTGATGGGATACCACCAACACTGCTTAAGGAAATTGTTGAGCAAATTGGTACACCACTTGCAAAATTGTTTAACTTGTCACTAAAAGAAGAAATAGTTCCTTCAGAATGGAAAGAAGCAAACATTACACCGCTATTTAAGAAAGGATCGAGGAACAAACCAGAAAATTACAGACCAGTGAGTTTAACATCAGTTGTATGTAAATTACTTGAAACAATAATTAGAGACCACATGGTGGAATTCCTTGTAAAACATAAATTAATAAATACATCTCAACATGGGTTCCTAAAAGCAAGGTCATGTCTAACCAATCTCTTATGTTTTTTGGAAGAAATTACAAAGTGGGTAGATGACGGGTCACCAGTGGATGTTGTATATTTAGATTTTCAGAAAGCTTTCGATAAAGTGCCACATCAAAGATTGTTACTTAAACTAAAAGTGGATAGAAAAGTGGCTTACACACAGAAGACAGAGTAATAGTAGATGGTGAGATTTCAAACTGGAAATCTGTTCTGTGTGGGGTACCACAGGGATCAGTATTAGGCTCTATACTGTTTTTAATATATTAAAATAATTTGGAAGATGACATATCTAGCAAAGTACTGAAATTTGTAGATGACACAAAAGTATTCAGAAAGGTTACCAATGATACAGATAAACAAAGTTTACAGGATGATCTAGATAAATTAGTTAAATGGTAAAAAAAATAGGAAGCCCCGCTCTGACCCTCACCGACCTGCTGTTGAAGTAAGATGCGTCTCCTCCTGGCAGCGGGCGCTCGTCTCTGAGACAACTCGCGTAATTTGTTTCTGTACTTTCTGAACTGCTGCCTCTGTGCGTCGGTCAACGGAATGTTCTTTTTCACTATGTTGTAAACACACTCGGCGAGAGCACACGAGAGATCGGAGTCGGCGTTGGCAATGATGGCTCTTCGCAATTGGGTGTTCTTGTATCTATTCAGCGCCTGCATACACAGAATGTTTCTCTTAACGAGTTCAGATATCGTGCGAATGAAGAGACGAACCGTGCACTCGGTCTTTTTATACCTTAGGCAAGTACACGTTACTGAACACCGTCGTCTGGAAAGATGGTCGTGCGCAGACGCATGTCCTCGGGCGTGTCCTGTTTGAGATCGACCAATAGATAACCGTACGGTACCGACGTAGCGTCTTTTAAAGCCTCTTGCACGAACATCGCGCGCCCCGGTTACATCTACCGAGCCAAGTGCGACATCTTTGCCGCATCGCGATGATTCTTGAACACCACCATGTATTGAAAGTTCAGACTGATGGTACGACTCTCCTTTTTCTTAGGGAACGGCTACAACGCACGTGAAGGGACGTTACCACCGAGCGTACATTGTCGGTGATGAATGACGATATGGGCGCATCGCCTTTTCTACACATCCACTTGACTCGTTGACATCCCGTCCTCGTGCACAATGCGTTTGGCGTAGAAGTAGGCGAGGGCCGCTCGTTCCTGCACGTACGTCAACACGGTCGAATGATTCATCCGGAACCCGCGGTTCTTTCCACTTCCGCTCCGGCGGTTGGTGAGCACGTCCACGAACGGGTCCTTGTCGATCTCGTTATGACGTTTGCTCAGTCCTTCGGTGCTGTACTTGTCGGTGGCTTGCTGTACTTGTCGGAAACAATAGTACGTCTTGCTACACAACCCCACGAACCCGTCACAGGGCCACTCCACCCTGAACAGTCCGGTGTCCTCTTATGTAACGCTTTACGTGCCTTGCAACACGCCTCGGTGCCATCCCACGGGTGACCGGCGAGTCGTCAGCGCACGTACACGGTCTGATGATCGGTGCAACATTCCGTCGGGAGCCATTCGGAGCGGTACCGGAAGTAATGTTCTCGTAGTCCTGGGGTCACGAGGGCATCGACGCACTCACCGGCCAGGGCAAAATAGGCGGAATCCGTGTCCATCTCGCAGTACTGGAACGGAGGGCGCTCCAGGGACCTGTTGATAAAGTCATAGTAGAACTGCAACTTCTTGGCGTACTGCAGAACGACGAATCCCACGTGTATGGGCAGGGCGTACGTGACGGTGCTCTTGTTCAACTCGATCTCGTACGCATCGTCTACGACGACAGCGAGTTGTCGGAACCGTCGATCGTTGACCATGATCGATGCCGCCTTCTCCGTGCAGTATTTCACGTCACGGTGTCGGTCCACGTTGGTGATGGTCTTCCCATATTCCGAGTTCCCCAGCAACTTCTTGGTGTCCGCGATGATGGCCTTGTGTGGGTGGACGTCTCGCACGCGCCGAGCCGTGGACACTGCATCACCGAACCGTCGGAAGCACGGGATCGGATCGTACTCGATGACCTGGTAGACGCGTGTCACATTGAGGCCGTGGTCCAGGTACCACCGCAAGAGGGGCGTGGCGAGCAAGATCTTATCGCCTCGATAACTCCCCACGAACATGCGCCGTGTTCGTTTGATTGCACAACCCGTCCACCGGAAGTTTGCCGATCCTATTCTCTCGGCCGTTGATCTGATGCCGTATGTAGTGTCCCGTGCGTTCGTACTCCCAAGTCAACCATTCCGTGGCCATCTGTCCGTGCAGCTGCGCCGAGAACTCGTTCTCTTCCCGACGTCGCGTGTACCATCCCATCGGCATGTCTTGCATGAGAGACCACAAGTATAGAGCGTTGGCATCGTACCCGACGATCGACCGACACGGTCGAGCGGACTCTCCGTACTCGTTCTGACGTAGCTTTGTGACCTCTTTCTCGTGATAGCGGTAAAAAAACTAATGACGAACCGCCAACCACGTGATCTTTCACGAGCTGATGAAGATCTTTGTTCTTCTCGTTGAAGAGCCGGTAGATCATTGAACAGGTAGAGTAATTTCAAGCCGGGTACGCTGATGCCTTGCTTGGACGTCTATGCCATGTTGCTCGTAGAAGGCAAACTGTCTGTGAATGGCCTGCAGAAAGGGAACCACACCCCGTTTGTTGTACCAGGCAAGAAAGTCTATCAAAGTCATCATGTCGTTCTCGCGCCAGGCCTCTTCGCAACTGGCGTAATCCTCATCGGAAATACCTTCGTTCTTCAGTCGACTGAAGAAGCCCTCTTTCGGTTGAAGAGCGGTGGCGTCGAGCCTCTCCAAACAGTCCATGTACTCGTGCGGAAAATGACCTTTCGTGACCTCGCATCCGTACGCTTTCATATACTTATCGTAGCTGAACCCCGGGGCAATGTAATTGGTCATGGCTAGGAATTTCAGCTGATCCGTTGACAGACACATTAAGGTGCTGTTGCATTTGATGACGAAAAAGGACCCGATGCCATCTTTGTCTTCTTTGTATTCTTTCTCTTTTTCTCCTTGTTCCTCTGTATATGTCGTGGGCAGGAAGTAGGGTATCAGGAACTGTTTGATGGCATTGAGATCGTACTCACCCGAATTTAACCCAATGATGTAATTGATGCAACCGTCCATATCATTGTCCCATTAGCGTTTTGTACGGATTGGTAGGTGGTCGCCACTCCTTATCGTTGGCGACATCATCTTCAGGTGATCGTGCAACGTCGTTATCCTCGGGTGATCGCGCAGCGTGCTCCCGTTCGTCCCAAGCCGCCTGTGCTTCTGCGAGTTGTTCCAACACGTCCTCGCAAGAGTCTTTGATCTCTTCGTACGCGGCGTCACTCATCGCTCGTAGGATGTCCATCATGTCGCCAACCAATTTGTTGGCGTCTCCGTCCGTAACGAGACATTGCACTTGCTTGTGTCCGGGTACGTTCGATGCCACACTGACGCTCAATGGGACGTGACGCGCTACTCAGTGGACCTTGTCACTATCCGACGGATGTTGTGCAGTGTCAAACCAACACTCAAAGTCAAAGGTGGCGCGGTACGGGTAGTAACGCGACCATTCGGAGACTCGAATGTTCTCATCGTCCAAGCGTTCGAACACTGATGAGTCGACTGTTACACGCCACCCGGGTAGACTCGGCGTTCACCCCCCTCAAACGTGCGCTCGTGTCTGTGTAGTTTGGATGCGTATTTCCATAACGAATCACCACACTTTCGACATCCATAAGAGTGACAGTACATGCGTAAATATTGGTTATAGGAAAAGTGTGTCTCGTGAAGGTTGATGTGCAATGTCTCGGGGTAATGACATAACGATCGACGGACGAGTTCGGCAGTTGTCTTTCCATTCTCTTAATCTGACTCAACGAGCTTGATTACGCAAACCTACGTCTCGAACGTGGTCTCTACACGGTAGATTTCATCCATCGTGACCCCAGCAAAGTCTTCCATGGCTACATTGTCTCGGTCGTACGCCTCTTACAGCGTCTTCACCGCTGGTTCCAACCGATATCGATCACATCCTCGATGCAGGGCCAGATCGAGTGTTTGCTGATCGAGAGATGGTGTCCCGTGACTCTCCACGTGACGTCGTAGCTCTGCATACGTGTCCAGTACGGCTCCACAGTGGCGGCATAGATGTCTTTCCATGATGGTAGCAGCACCTACAAATGAAACAACACGGGCCCTCAGTACACATATATAATGAACAGTGCTTCTGTGCATGCGTACGTTTACATGAACGTGGAGTGGTGATGGTGGTGGGGGTGACGGAGGATGAGACGTGGTCATCAAACATGTTCATTCAGACGGTAATGTTTACACGTTCCTCCTTTCTACTAGGAATGCCAATATTTTCGAGTATTCGTTTCCTACAGGTGTAAGACTTTCTATTTATCTGCTAAAGGCGAGTACTACGGGTTCTCTTTCGACTTCTTCTATAGAGGGGTGTCACTGGAGTCTCTAGTAATATTACAATAACACCTGCCATTCTTTTTGTCACTTTTATTAAATATAATACTTACATATGTTGTGTTGTGTATGAAATATATAAGGCGCACTGTTGTGAAAGGATCGACTTAAATACGATGACTACATATGAGAAGTACAGAGACCTCTAGCTTGTGAGCGTTACCGCTGCGCCAAAGGCTTGTTAATTGGAGTTGACTTGCGGCTTTTCACTCCATGCCATAGGTCACGTGATGACATGTCGAGAGATTTGTGGGTTTTTATACTTCGACAGTGACCTCTACCTTGCGAGCGTTTACCGGTGCGCCAGAGGCTGGTAGGGTGGAGGTGACTTGTTGTACCAGGCAAGAAAGTCTATCAAAGTCATCATGTCGTTCTCGCGCCAGGCCTCTTCGCAACTGGCGTAATCCTCATCGGAAATACCTTCGTTCTTCAGTCGACTGAAGAAGCCCTCTTTCGGTTGAAGAGCGGTGGCGTCGAGTGGAGGTCACGTGATGACATGACGATGATGAAATGTATATAAGTCGTAAGAGAGTAGACTATATATTTCATACTAACATACAAGTTGTCTGTTCATTCAATGTGACCACAAGAAGAAATATATACAAGTTCTTTCATGTAATAACGACAACACAATACACTAATTATATATCATAATAAAAGGAAATATGTTCTATATGATACTAATAGAGTTCATCTTCTAAAGATTATACATACTAATGAAGTTCATCTTCTACTACTATATATATAATAATGAAGTACACGAAATAAGTAGTAAAGGTTATATAGAATAAAGTTCATTTTCTAATACTATTGTGTGCGTGCGTGTATGTGGTTAGAGTAGCCATGGATTTATGTATATTATATGTTGCATAACGTAGTTTAGGTAATCAGGCGCGCTAAGGCTGTTGGCCACGTCACTGCAATAGAGTGGGTGGCCTTGGCCAATGTTAGCGGATGTCTCTGGAGGTTGACATGATGAGGTTCGTGACAGCTTCATTTATCATGATGGTACACTCCCTTCCATTTAGTAATGGCATTGTCATTGGCACCGGTGAGGTGCATACGTCATCGGTGGTGTCGGTGACGCCGGATCATACAGCGTAGGCGGGGGTGTCGGTGACCGTGGACTAAATTCGACGGTGACGACGGACGTGGTGATGACGGTTGTGGGGACGATGGACGTGGTGATTTTGGTGACGGCGACGACGGGCGTGGTGACGACGACAACGATGGACCGTTTGTAAGTACATTATACTATAAATATAGTGCGTATGACAGTTTGAACGGATGGCAATTTTTAAATACTTTATAGCATTTAACACTTTTGCAATGACGATATAACATAGTTTAAGTGTAACACAGCGTTGCCACTGTTAGCAATATACCATATATCGTATATATAATAATTTGAAAATACAATACTCCTTTTGAACAACTTTATATGTAGTTTTGCGTTGAACAAGAGCGTGTGTCCTATTCTCATACATAACGTTGCCCGATGCTACTTAGAAAAAATCCCACCACTCACTTGCCGGAGGTCGCTAGTCACTTACGCACGGTGTCGTGGCAGACGGTGGCCTACTGAAAAAAAAAACGACGACTGTGCTCGGTGCTAGCAGAGTCCAAGTTCCCATGCAGTCGTTCTCTCATTGCTGGGCGACGGCTACTCTCACGTTTCATAATCATCTCATTCAGGTTTTCGTTTCCTTGCAGCAACCACCATCTCCGTTGAGTTGCAGTGATGGCAGAGTTGCGGTATGTCACCACCCCCTTTCGAATAGACGATGACAAGTACGTGTCAGGCGACAACGAGAAAGAGATGGTCGAATACTGGTCGTACGAATGCGACATTGCAGCGGCGTTGCTGCAACATCACAAAGACAGGGAGTCATGGGAGAGTTGGTCATACTCCCGGTTCCCGAGTGCGATGCACAGAGCCCCCGTCGACCAAAGACGTTGTTTTAAAATTACCTATCGCATCATCATCATTATTGAGCCTCTGGCGAGGTGGAGACACCCCTAAGCTCATGACCTCACCCCTAAGCTCATGACCCCTACTTCCAAGTCGCATAATCATCATACTCATCATAATGTTGTAGTCGTGGTGGTATTATATCATGCCTTATGTTGTTGCTCAATAAAATACATGTGCACTCGTTCAATACCGTTTTTTTTTCGTTTCTCGTTTACTCGTCAGACCCCCACCACCCCGCACACCCCTCTTAATAGATGATGTCCACCCTCTTACGTCACCACTGTTGACCTTAGACCTCCGTCATCCTTGACCACTCCTTGACCAGTCCTTTAGTCACTAGGGAGCGCTGATGTTGATCATGTAGTCCTACAGCCGCCAGGGGCGCTGATGTCCAGTGAGCGACAATACACCTCTATCCCTATACTCTCACAAAACCAATATCGCCCGGGTTTTCCCAAAGTCTATTTTTAGTTACCTCTTTACACGGAACCCTCTCTTGTTTGTTCAGATGGACTGATTAACTACTGACAACTTGCCGTGCACATGATTGCTGCAACTTTTGACAATTTTGATCTAACCGTGTTAATGTGAAGTTTCCAGTTCAGATCGTCTTCAATAAATACGCCCAGAAATTTGGTTACAGGTACTCTGGTTATTCATTCGATATTTATGCACAAATTAATGTCAACATGGGGCGGACGGTTCCTAAATGTCATAATTGGTTTTGACAGGTTCAGTGATAATTTTTTCACAATTTGGCAAGTTCACTGTTTAACATGTCTCGTAATTCTACTAGGTTACTACCAGCACAACATATATTCGTGTTATCTGCAAAAAAGTATGATTTTTCTAGTTTTGATACATTACAGAAATCGTTAACATAGAGGACATAGCTTTTAATCCAATCATTTGTTACCCCATGCACACAATAATCCAGTCATTTGTTACTCCATGCACACAATAATCCAGTCATTTGTTACTCCATGCACACAATAATCCAGTCATTTGTTACTCCATGCACACAATAATCCAGTCATTTGTTACTCCATGCACACAATAATCCAGTCATTTGTTATCCCATGCACACAATAACTCAATCATTTGTTACCCCATGCACACAATAACTCAATCATTTGTTACCCCATGCACACAATAATTCAACTTTTTTTATCATGATGCTACTGCCTTTTTAGCATCAATAAATACACCAATCGCATGTGTTTTGTTATCATTTGACACTTCTTCTATCATTCCATTATTGCGTGTGTCGTGGACATATTTGTACGAAAGCCGTTTTGACTTGAATTATATATATATATATATATATATATATATATATATATATATATATATATATATATATTCTTGGCATTTACAAGGCTATCTGTTCTAATAAGGAACACTTTTTTGCAAATGTTTTTAGAATTGTGGCAAGAGAGGAATTGGCCTGTAATTGGTAAGGTCAGTTTTTGCACTGCTTTTAAACATTGGTATTACTTTGGAAATCTTCATTCTTGATGGAAACACCCCAATTCTAAATGAGCCATTACATATGTGCGTGAGAGGTTTGCATATGACAGATATGACCTTAGCGACAATATCCATGCTGATGTGTTCAAAGTTTGCAGTCTGCACTGTATTACAGACTTCTTCCTCATCTACGGGTTTTAGGAACAACATTTTTCAATCCTACTACCTAAATAATCATATATAGAAATATTTTCAGCAGGATTTGTGATGCCCTTTGCAAGTTTAGGATGAACATTACTAAAAACAATTGTTAAATTCCTTTGCCATATCTGTTTTGTTAGAGCTGCGACTATCCCCAACATTAGATAAGTTGGATAATTCGCTGATTGGCGTTCTTTACGTATCACATTGTTTAAATACAGAGCAAGTTCTTTACGTATCACAAATACAGAGCAAAGAGAAAGTGATAAGCACTACTTCTGCTATTGCGATGTTAACTTTCTGACCTAACTATGAAAACGACCACCTAGAGCCACCAAGCCTCGCCTCATATATTTACCATACATATAAACATGCCAAGTTGTCCAACATTACTCTTACTTCGATGTAACGATAACAAAGTACAAAAAACAAAAGCTAGTTACATGTTGTGTGCGAAGCTAGGCATAGGCGATGGCAAATTTTTGTTGTTGTTGAAAATGTTGATCTTATATAATATGGAAGTAAGAGTAATGTTTTGACCACGTCTCACGTGTATGCGTATGGTAGATATATGAGGAGAAGCTTGGCGGCTCTATGTGGTCATTTTTATGGTTAGGTCAGAAAATAAGTAAGATCGACGTCAAAGGCTACTGTCTACTTGCGTCGCTAAACTGCTCCGAAAGAGCCGAATTCGAAGATGATTATGCGGTATCACTTGAAATCGTTACATTCTACTTTTTATTCCGGAAAACTGACATCACCACCATTCGCCATAGTAACGCGAGTGAAACTATGCTGAAGCATTGCGCATAAATCACAGACTGAATGTAAACCTGTCATCAGTGACGTCACAAAACCACGTGATCGCTCATCTCATTAACTTCGAATTTTATGCCCGTTTTACGAGTTAGACGCATTAAACATCTAATTGTACCCTTAAATAAATTGTTATATTAATTTTTTCTGTTGGCATATGGTACATACAATATTAAACGTTGTGTACACACCGAAATAGCGTTGTAGCTAGTGCCTTGTTTTAATTACCTTTAAGGGAGGCCGGCCTACACAGTACCAACGCAGTCTCAAACAAACGTGCTATTTTGCCAAAAGGAGGACTAGTTTAGTAAGCAAAGGCCAAAATATGTTTCTGTGCATAGAGACAAATGGATGCGTGGCAATAGAACCGAGTGGAAAACTTCAGGAATGTGCACAACATCAAGGCGAATTTTGCAAGTGGTGTACCAATTTGCTCAACAATTTCCTTAAGCAGTTATGGTGGTATCCCATCAACTCCAGGTGATTTATTATCTTTCATCTTCGTAATGTTCTTTGCTATCATTTCAGGAGTTACAAATAACTGCCCTAAATGTTCTGATTTATTGCCCTCAAATTTAGTAAATGTAACTGGAAGTGAGCTGATATCTTCTGTGGTAAAAACTGAACTGAAATACTCATTCAGGACTTCTGCCATTTGAAACCCGTCTGAAATTATGTTTCCCCTGATGTTTTCCAGTGGTCCGACCTTATCTCGAACTTTCTGTTTACTCCTTACATAAGCATAGAAACTCTTGCTGTCATTTTTTACATTATCTGCCAATTTTTTTCAAAGGTTCTCTTAGATTTTCTAATTTCAGTTGTAGTTGCATTAAGTGCCTCTTTGTAATTTGCATAGTCTTCTTCCTTTCTGGTACGCCTATAAACCCTCCAAATAGTTTGCTTAAACACTATTTTTCTAATAGCCTCTTTTGACAAGTGTTTCTTTCTAGACCGTTTTCCTTGTTTTTTTCAAGGGAATACATTTATCGATGATACTCTCAATTTCATATTTTAGAATATTCCAACATTCAATTGTGGTCTTATTCATCAGCTTGTTATTCCAATCTAGCTTTGCTAAGTATTTACTCATATCTTTATAGTTACCTTTTTGGAAGTTTCTCCTATACGTTTTTTTTATTTTACCTTCTGATTTTACATCGATGTCAAAATGTATTTGATTGTGGTCACTGCTACCCAATGGTACATGTATTTTTACATTGTCCACTAATTCTTTTTGTAATGATAAAACTATATCTAATACATTTCCCCACTGGTTGGTTCTAGCACATGCTGAGTAAGGAAGCTATCCTGAATTAAAATTAGAAATTGTTGGTCCTCACCCCCTGTACTCTCTAGAGATTTCCATTGTACGTGTCCATGGTTAAAATCTCCCATTATGATACATTCCCCTTTACTAACTTCCTTTATAGCATTTTGTATTTTTGTTTTATCCTCTTCGTTTATGTTTGGACTTCTGTAAACTAATCCAATAGTTAATTTTGAATTTCCTGAAACTCTTTTGCACCAAACAGCTTCATCGTAATCTGCTTCCCTTTCTAATTTTATTTCATAAGCCTGAATAGATTCTTTAACATATAAAATAACTTCCCCTCCCCCTCTTCCTATTCGATCTCTCCTAAACATTACGTATCCTGTCAAACCTAATTCAGCATATGTTATGTCTGTGTTGACCCATGATTCGGTAATACCAATTACGTGAGGGGTCAATATCTTCTACCATAATGTTTAATTAATTTTTCTTATTTACTAAACTCCTAGCATTTAAACACACGCATCTATAACCTGCTTCAGACATGTGTTTCGAACATGTTTTTATTGGTTTATCTGTACTAGTGGCCTCTTGTCCTGCTTGAGGCATCTCTAAGTAACCCCCTGCGCTTCTATTTTAAATAGTGTTGATTACCAAACATATTCGATATGCTACCCATGCCACTGTCTACTGCTGCTGTGAGTCCATCCGCAAATACTGCTGCCCCCTTTCCACTTAGACGAAGCCCGTCCTTCATGTACATATCAGCCCTTCCAACAAAACTTCCCCACAAATCCACAAACCCACTTCCTCTTCCCTACATAGCTTCTCGACTGGCACGTTAATTGCCATCCCCCTGCAATTTCAATATCTATGACCCCTCGTTCCTGTTACTGGTAGAATCCCTGACAGTATTACCTGCTCAACCCACGTCTAACCGTCTAACTTAACTATGGCAGTTGTACCCTCCTTCTCTACGTTATTTGTCCCTACGTGGACTAAAACAGATCCACCCTTGCGCTCATTCTGGTCATATCGCGATGAACTCGGAATAGAAGATAGGATCTTGTTCAAAGGCAAACAAGTGCTCATACCCGAGCGCATGCGCGGTGACACCCTAAAACAACTACACCAAGGTCACAAAGGAATTTTAAAAAACAAGAATGCTTGCACCTGAATCGGTATACTGGCCGAAAGTCAACGAAGACATTGAGAAGCTTACACAAAAATATGTGGGATATTTAGTTTATAATTGTATATATATGGGACATTTAGTTTATAATTGTTTACCGACACAATTGAGTTAAATTCCCTGGTTCATATGTTTGATGTATGAGTTAGATGCTCTCGTAAGCCACAGTTTTGATATCAAATACTATGTGATTTGGTCAATAATGAGATGTGCGGACATGCCCCACCTTCCTCCATCACGCTTAACTGCGTGATACAACCCAAGTTTACCCTAAATTGCCCTGCAAGCTCGATGTTCATTGTCACGACATTGATCAAAAGAATAACCACCACTTGCGCCTCCACCACTCCACTATAATAGCACGATAATTATTTCTAATGTTTTTAATACAGCGGAAAGTATATCGCGTGACACATTCGTACGCAAAAAGACGATTTGAGCAGCAGAAGACATTTTGAAAGTGGGCGTATCCAAAGAAGTTCTAGCTGTCACGATAATCTTGTTCGGTCAAGGTCATTGCATATTCCTGGGGGACTAATAACACAACTAACTGTTGCGCGAGGCGCAAGTGACGCAAACGTTCACGGAACTAGACTCGTTTTCAGAACGAGCCAAACGCGTCGCGGCAACTGGGTTTAAATTCCGGGACCGTGCGTGACTGAATTTGAACTGAAGTTGAAGAAGACGAATTTGAAACAAATATCACTGACACTGACATGTCATTGATGATATACGTAGTGCATAGTTTATTATTATTAATAATAGCTACGAGCAGCATAGCCATACGTATTCAAGCAACACTGCCAACAGGTACATTTCTTTTACAATTATGATCACTGTTGTGAATCTTAATACAGTATTGCAGAGCACCGAAATGTGACGTCACGTTGGCATGACAACCGGCTCGCTGGATTTCAGCAAACAATTTTAGATAGGCTTTTTCCGTCGTGTTTTGTTTTGTCCTCGACTGCAGACGCCATATGGAGCATCACACTTATGTTATTGTTTAATTGATACTTATTTTTAAGTTTTGAAAAGGATTATACTCCATGGACCATGAGCATTAGCCATTTCATTAACAAATTAATAATAATAACTGTTATTTATGTATAGCGCTTTTTCGTGGCATGTACTGATCTTTCTTTCTAAATTTCATATATATTGCGTTTTGGTGATGGTTTCCCCCAACATTTCTTTTAACTGACTATTTGAGTCTATGGAGTTATTCACGATGAACAGATTCAATAAGTTTAACTGTTGCTTTTAACAAAGTAAATGGCCGATGATAGCGGTTTCTCGTGCTGAGCCTGAGGCTGAGCGGCTATGCGTTTAGAACCAGATGCCACGACGCGTGACTTCATCACAGGCACTCTATAATCCATCGTGAGGACGTTTGTAGGTTATGCTACTCCTAGGACCTAGACGCTTTGGCCATTGCATCTCCGGCGTCAAACTTTCAGGGGTTCGTCTACGATCGCACGGTTGGGTCGTCGCAGTTTATTTTTTACAACTTCACCCCGCCATTACCATTTCTACGAACAACTAAATTTACATTTGTAGTTATTACGTACGACTGTCAGTAACGGCGCTACACGAACAATTACGTACAATTGTTGACAACGAACGTCATGCGTCTTTTCATAGATTTTCCAAAGTCTGAGTCATATACTAGGGCAAGGCATCGCTACAAGTTACTGTAACTGCCATTATTACGTCGTCACCTTGAGAGATATTGATTGGCAGCACCAAGTACCAAGGCATAGATGGATATGTCTGTGATACTGTTGTGTATTCTGAAATTTGGTTAACACGAACGACCAAGTTATCCCGTCCTGGGCATTTTTTAGTATAATTAACTGCATAACGGTATTCCCAGTAATATTAAATCCAATTTTAATTCACAATGACATGAAAACATGTCAACAATGTGCACTTTTGACCATGTTTGGATTCGTCACATATTCTAGTAGGTATCATGAAAATATTGTCACCCCACTTATCACATTTTTTTTCAGAGGCAACTTGTTCCAGATTCTTTGGAGACAAGTTGTCGGCGACGCATCTTGTCGCCGACACCTTTGCTGGGGGGCGGGGGGGTGGTGACTCGCGATGCACGTATTCCTGATTAAACTACGCGAATACACGCATGCATGCACGCACGCACGCACGCACCACAGACAACTCAGGCAACCGACACGACCATGGGTCAGATGGCCACCAAAAATTACACCAACGTCAATAAGCCACGGCATAAAAAACATGGCACGGCTGAATGATCAGATTGGTTGAGCGCAATGAATTGCCAGTTTTCGTATCCAGACAGCAACGTGTTGGCGTGAATTAAAATAATACCAACAAACGACACTTAGAAACACTGCGTGGGTAACGCCATCTTTTATTTTCGGGTGTCTATTTCGCATATCGACACTAACCAAATGTAAATTACGGCAACATCCGAAAACTCCCGACTACTCATTTGCATTCGGAGAATGTTAGACCTACGCCTACTATCCTAATCCCAAATAAGGAAATCGCCGCCACAACACGATAAAAACAGTGCCTTAGTAAAAAGTAGAGTGGCGCAACCCATGAACCACCCCGATAAATATACTGACCGATGACAAATCAGCGAAATGCGTAGCTATATTGTAGCTTATGATCCGACCCGACCCAACGCAACAAAACCGACAAAAATCGGGATGTAAGGGAGCGCACACTGTACTGCCCAACGATGCCCAACTCACTACGATAAACACAAAACTAAACTACGTCGGGTCGTAGCGAGTATGCCGGCCTTTAGATAAGCGTCTTCGTGAATACGGAGAGTTCAGTCAGACGTTTCTCTCTCCTTCTCTTGTAGCACTCACCTGTACGAATGTAGCCCTCGACAAAACAGTGAAAGCAACGACGCATAATGCAGTTACAAGATCCAGACAACAGACGAATGGAATGATAGACTTCGGCTGTTTGCCAGATCGTAAGATGTATTATCCCGAAGTGGTCGTTGACTTGCAAGTAGAAACGAAAGTCAGTGTCCTGCACATATTCGTAAAGAAATACATGTCTACGTGTGAGTAACCCACCAATGAATGAAATATACACGCACACGCCCGCACGCCTGCACGCACGCACGCACGCACGCACGCACGCACGTACACAAGCAAATTGTGAGATTTCAAAGTTACCAAAGCGCTTCTGACATTGTAACTGTGCTATAAAAAGTATATCAATTAATATATATTCCCGTACTTTCCTTTAAGGATAACTAAGATCATGAATATATTATGTGTTCATAAATTGTACAGTGTTTCTTGTTTTATATCTACGAACAGCACGGCACTGGTTTCACCTTCGTGTTGGGTTTCGTTCGTGGGGAGACTTGGAAGTTGGTGTAAAAACAAAGCCTTCACCGCTAGAGATGATCTGCGGCGAGTACCATGACTGGTCGATGAGCGCAATCATCACGATCCACTGCAGACACTACGCCAAGAGTCGCTATCTTGTCATACAAGGGATCGGCACCGCTAGTCTGCCTATCTGTGAAATAAAGGTATATTCTGGTAGGTATTGTCATTTAGTACATTGTCTGCAAATAGCTACCACACAAGCCACCAGCTGCACAAAATATATTCGTACAGAGAGTGCATTGGCAGATGTGCCCGTCGAATGGCGGCAGCTTACGATGATCGCAAAATATGTCCGACTCGACACATAATGGAGCGAGCGGTAATTAAGCTACGAAGATAATATTGGGTTGCATCGTCCACAGCTGAGTTGTATTGCGCATTTTAAAGACAATCGATCCTCAATCAACGTTGCAACATTAGATCGGGGTGAAACATCGCCACAGCATAGATGTCGTCCATATAAATCGATTTCAAAAAGAAAAATGAGGATTGACGTCCAAATTTAAGACATACATTAAACAAAATTGTTGTAATTTTATTTACAAACATCGTCTTAATTATTTTTTAGCTTTGCAAAGTTCACCAGATTTCATAAGAATATAACATTTACAATATTGAAATTAACGTTGAAAATGATTGATCTATGAAAATTCAAAATATGAAAAATGCACACAAAAGTCACAAAAAACGTTTTTAATGTTGATATCTTCACCAGATTTCATATGAATAATTACCTATAGGTAGCACCTTATATAACATTAAGCATGTTGGGGTTGATGTTAGCGTTTTTAGTTATGGCAATTACAAACAGAAATTGCAAACAAATAATTTTATTTCATTTTCCTCATTTTTTCTTGCAAAATCAGTATGTCTGTTTTAATTTATTTAAAACATTACTTTTTTATGTAGTGTCTAAAACAATTTGCTTTCACATTTTATCGTTTTAATCACCGAATGACTTGTTATCGACTCAACCCGGCGCCATACGCGATATTACCCAACATCATACCATACATTAGCTGTAACATTTATATTTACCTTTGTGGACGTTTCTCCTGTATTTGTTTTATTTTTACTTTCTGATTTTACTTTGATGTCAGAATGTCTTTGAGTATGATCACTGTTACCCAATGGTTCATGTATTTTGACATAGTCCATTCATTTTGTGAAAACAACTGTATCAAATACATTCTCTCCCCTGGTTGGTTTTTGCCCGTGTTGAGTAAGGCAGGTATTCTGCTTTTAAAATATAAACGGTTGATGCTTATCCCCTGTACTCTCTAGATATTTCCATTTATGTATCCGTGGTTAAAATTTCCCATTATTAAACAGTCCCCTTTACTCACTTCCGTTATAGCGTTTTGTGTTATCCTCTTCGTTTGTGCTTGGACTTCGGTAAGCTAATCCAATAGTTAATGTTGAATTTCCAGTAACTATAATGTACCAAACAGCTTCATCGCAATCTGTACACATTAATATATAAATATCATGATAGTAATGCGTATTGTGTACAAGATGTGTGTGTGTGCGTGCGTGCGTGCGTGTGTGCGTGTGCGCGTGTGCGCGTGCGTGCGTGTGTGCGTGCGTGCGTGCGTGTTTGTTGTATGTGGTGGATACAATTGCCATTATTTACTACGGAGGCAGATGGGCAAGAATTTCAAAATGGGTACAAAGCACCAATGCAGCATTTTATTGAAAAAAATACAAAGAGCCTCAATTCATTATTTTTTCATTCTGATTTCTAGGTAGCAGAGGTTGTAACTAGATATAAAATATTATTAGCTTTTGAGGTTTTTCTGTAGTGTGCTAGGGAAAGATATTTCATTTCCTATGCATAATGATATAATGAATACTTGTGTTTTGTGATGTCTTACCAGGCAGTTCTTGTTTTGTGATGTCTTACCAGGCAGTTCTTGAGATGGTATATCTGTGTGGTGTGTTGTGTAAATTCAGATATGGGTAGTTTGTTGACAAAATGGGTGTGGTAATAAACATTTCTTAACAAGGTCGTTTCCTTTTTTAACGTTTGCATACCTGTCAATACCTATATATATATATATATATATATATATATATATATATATATATATATATATATATATATATATATATATATATATATATATATATATATATATATATATATATATATATATATATATATGTGTGTATGCTAATATATGTGTGCGTGCATATATATGTGTGTGTGTGTGTGTGTGTGTGTGTGTGTGTGTGTGTGTGTGTGTGTGTGTGTGTGTGTGTGTGTGTGTGTGTGTGTGTGTGTGTGTGTGAGTGCGTGCGTGCGTGCGTGCGTGCGTGCGTGCGTGCGTGCGTGCGTGCGTGCGTGCGTGCGTGCGTGCGTGCGTGTATTATTCATGTAGCCATTACTTGTTGGGTAAAATATGTGCAAAACAACATAATATTTGTTCCAATGGTACACATTTTGAAATTATGACTCAGATATTGCTCAATATGTTAACTGTCGATGTTTGTTTGCTGACAGACGATACTTGTGAAAATCTAGCACTTGGAAAATCCTGTAAAACGTCTGACCTACCACTTCATGAAAGTGGCGTTTTTTACCCAATGACAGCAGTAGACGGCTACAAATATGAACTTCAGAAGTGTATCATCTTCAACCTAGTTTCACAGAAATCGTGGTTGCTCAACTTGGGTCAGGAATACATGGTCGATGTCGTGAATATATATCATCAATCATTTGGTAAATATGTGCTTTTGTGTTCATCACCACGGCAATTGAAAATATATGCTTTCTACTGTTGCCGTGTCAGTGCAAATCGAACAACATACACTTAGCCATGGACACTGATTTTACGTTTCAATGCGATAAATTCCGTTTCAATTCCGTTTCAGAAAAAGGCAAATTCTTGTTCAAATGATGATTTTTCTGTTTCAAAAACCAAATAAAATTTTCGAAAAGCATTAAAACTAAGGTACTTCTTTTAAGGTATATTTACTAAAAAAAAATTATTGTTACTATGAGAACGATTCAAAAGGGAATTGGCTACACACTGTCATATACCTAACTTGGCAAAACAACACCACTTTCACATTTATTTCTGGCAAAAAAATGCATATCACAAACGTTACTACAAGGCAAAGTGTAAATTAAGCACTATATTATTCATTGCACAACATGCTTAGCGAACAATATTCCACCATTCAAGAATTAAAAAAGACAAGATTTTTTTGTCAGTTACAATTACCTTATCATTAAAATTTTTACATTACAATTCCCATTTGATTTGTACTTCATTAATATTATAAATATAAAACGGTCTTATTATATTCTTGCTAAAACGTTTAAACAACCAGTTGCTAATGTAATATATGACCCTTTTCAATCATAATAAAGCACAGTTAATAATCATTGCTCTTTGTGTTAATTTTGCTGTGAATGTTTAACCTTCATACAAATCAGGCGATTGCCATCCAATATGTCCACAATATGTTGTACAATGTGACAAGTGAACATACCAAAGGTCCTCAAATTCCTTCCAAAAGATGTTGATCGCTAAGGTTATTGTGTGTGTGTATGTGTGTGTGTGTGTGTGTGTGTGTGTGTGTGTGTGTGTGTGTGTGTGTGTGTGTGTGTGTGTGTGTGTGTGTGTCTGCGCGCGCACATAGACACACCTATACAAATTCATACGGCTTCATTTGCAATCTTACGAATTTATGTTGCCAGTTTTGTACGTACGTGCGCTACAAGTGGTTTGTATGGGACTCACGCGAGTGTTTATCCTTACAGGTTGCATAGTAGGTAATTTCAGTGCGAGCGGGGGAAAGAGAAAGCCAATAGACCACTATGCGTTTTTCAACGTGGATGCTGCCACGTGTAAATGGCTGTGTGAGGGAGATGCATCCTGCACGAGCGTTGATGTCACTGCCTCGGGATCCAATTCACTGCCGGAGTGTTACCTGCACAGTAAACAAACAAATGTGATATCCCGTTCTTCCACTGGTGCAGCAACATACACGCTTTTTAAGGCAGAAAGACGTTGTCCGCGTCCCGGAGGCACTCCACCTAGTACGATTAACTATGCTTATGGCCATTCAGCCGCCTCTCCGCACGGAAGATGTAAGTGGTGACATATGTGTTTTAAATTTGTTTATCTTATATTGTAACAATTTAATAACTACATACGAATATTTGCTACGAAAATGCTTGGACATTCAACATGAAGCCTACCATCGACTTGGTATGTTGCCCCCTCGGGTAATTGATACAATTGGACAATAATTATGATATGTATGTTTCTTTTGCTTTACGACTTTTATTATACGTTTCTTGTTACACGTCTCTTGCTACATGTTTCTTCTTAGTAGTCTTTTTTTACATGTCTCTTGTCACACGTCTCTTTTCACACGTTTCATCTCACATGTCTCTTGTCACACGTCTCTGTTCACAGTCTCTTGTTATATGTCTCATGTCTCACGGCTCTTGTCACACGACTCTTGTAACTCGTTTCTTGTTACACCTATTATTTCACACGTAATTTCAAACACGCTTCTTACTATATGTATTTTGTTACACGTCTTCTGACACACGTCTGTTGTCTCACGTATCTTGTTACACGTTTCATTTCCCACGTCTTTTGTCACACGTCTCTCGTCATAAGACCCCCGCGAAATGTTTTAATATCGCCACAAATATGGGTCCATGCCAACTGTGCATACGCACATCCAGTCGTGATGGCTCGGATATTACAGATTTACCACACAATGTCACTATGAGCATCATTGTGCGGAAAAACTTGTCTTCAACAACACAGCATCCACGATGTGTAGACAAAATGAGATACATGGCTAGTGGAGTTCGGTCGTTTACATGCAAGAATCATGTACGCGGGCAGCGGTTGGAGATTACATGGTCTGGCTCCTGGAAAATGGGAGTCTGCGAGATAGAGGTATTTGGACGTGAGTACATATACGTAACAAATAGCTGTGTTTAGCATGCTTAGACTAATGTCATACTTGTGACAAACTACTGTTAACTTCAGCGACAGTCTAACGCAAATATACTGTACACTGTTCCTACCACCTTGCATTTCACTGAAGGGGATTCATTATCGGCTACACCCACAAACAACGTTTCTGATTCTCGTGAAACACTTGTTTTGTGGAAAGTGTGGTATCGACTATAGCAATACCATGTCAAATGAATATCTTTATTGTGAGCACAGTCAGGGCCTTTGCTAGGATTGTGAAATATACCAATTGACCAGTTATCAGTTTTTATTCACCATGTGTGCAAAGAAAAATACAGGTACACATGTATCGAGGTTTAATTGGAGTGACCAAATACATGTCGGAGATTTGCATTTACCGTCGATATTTATGACGAAACGATGCCATCACAGATGGACATATATCGCTTTTAAAGTGAAACAACAGTAATTATGGTTATGCACATGTGTTACTCATAACATGACAATTTGCAACTACAATCAAGAACATCGCGCCAGTGGTTTACTAGGGAAACCTTATTGAACACACATCATCATAGTTTCATCGGCCGCGCCATACTGGTAGATAACCCTACGTCACGAGTGCGTGTAGGCTGTCAATATTCGCTCGCCAAATATATTTGTAAACGGCTAGTCATACATTTCAGTAGTATATGGCCAATCTGTTTGCGTCTCAACTTAACTTATGCAACTTATTTTAGACTTTGTTTACTAAGCCTCTCCCGTTCTGACTTACCACTAGCCTGATTGTGAGTTTGCGTTGCTTCCGACGGCCTTCGATTTCACTTAACTGCGTCTTACTGGAAGTCGATTGACACACCCAAAGCCAATTCTCAAGAAGGATGAGAACACGCGAAACATACACATGTCAACAGTGTTGAGGACGTGATAAATGCTACCACCACCAATAGACAAGATATACACATTTGCTGGAGAAGCCAAACTCACATTCAAGGATGGTGCAGAACCCTTCATGGATGATCCGCGCAAATGCTGAACATATCCCAAACCATACTCCAGAGCCAATGGCGTCGTAGCCGACAACGTTGTTTTTTTTGTGAGAACGAGGAAGCACATGACATAAACTTCACTAACCTGGTGGAACAATGAATACGAAAGGGTATTCAACAGTAAGAAATGCCACATCAAACAAGACTGATTCTCCTTCTTTATGAACAGATATCCGGCTGATGGTATCAGGCCCGACCTGGACAAAGTCAGATACACCCGGAACATGGCTAGTCGACAGAGCATAGAGGACGTACAACGATTCCTTACTAAGCCAGTTCATTCCACAGCTCGCCGACAAAACACACATCATAATCATTGACCACAAGCCATTGATGACGACACGTGCGGCATCCGCGCGCCAGCAAATGATGTTTCTGTAGATCCAAGTGAAATGAGCTTGCTATGGAAGAAGGTGCATGTGTTATTCAAAAGATGCCATATATTGATAATCTAGTTTTTGCAAAAGAAGATCATGGAACAACTCCAGGGACACCAAGTAGTCGAGAAGACCCGCTGACTGGGCCGTCACAAAGTTACTGGCCCACTGGTTCAATATCAACCGGGATATAGCGTCCCTGTGCAAATCGTGCTACACGTGTCGGGTGAATCAGGTGGTGAGCACAAAGGAATCGCTCATGTCGCACACTGTTCCAAAGCGTCCCTGGTAGTACACCGCATCTGATCTGTTCGAAATCGAAGGCAAACCATACCTGTTGACTGTCGACAGATACACCAAGTACCCGATATTGGACTACGTACCAAGTTTCGTCAGCGATCACGTGATCACAGAAAATAAAAACGCATTGTGCGTTGTTTGGCAGACATAACGATATTATGACAACGATCCGCAATTCTCAGGGAAGCCATTCAAAGACAGACTACCAAGAACCGGAGTATCAGCCACACTGCCAGCTCACTCTATTACGCAAGGAGCAACGGTATATATATATTAGTATCGTATATAATTAACATTCATTGTTGCAATCGTAATGCGTGTATTTATTAGAATAGTATTGCTGTGATTTATGTTTCTGCTATTCTTCAACTGCACAATCTTTTGCTCAATTTGTTTTCTATTTGCACCATGAAATTATATATGTGTTGTGAGGGAAAATCAGCCACTTGTGGCTTTAAACCCTCATTATAGGAACCATGACAATGTTTGTATGTATCATATCATTGTACGTATTGTACCACAGTTTCTACAATAAACCATCATCATCGTCATCCTATTCTTTCAGGCGTTCTTCATAACTATGGTCTCTCAGTTCTGGAATTATTTTAGTTGCTCTCCTCTGTATTCGTCCAAGCGTATACAAATCGTTCTTACGTTATGTCCTTTTCTTTTCCTAGAACTGTATCTCCCATTTTATAGTTTATAGCCAAATTCCTGTCCTGTGTGTAGGCATTTACATTTCCCAAAATTGAATAACATCTGCCATTTTTCAGACCATTCAACTAATTTGTATAGATCGTTTTGTAAACCTTTCTAAGCACTTTTGTGTCATCCGCAAATTTCATTACGTTGCTTGTTATATTGTCGTCCAAGTCATTGATATATATTAACAGTAACAAAGGTCCTAATACTGATCCTTGTGGTACCCCACTCAAAACTGATTTCACCACACGTTGTCTTTTGTCAGTCAGCTATTTTTCTATTTAGTCTATTATGTCATCCCCGTCTAACCACTTAGTGATTTCTTTAAAACAAAACACCAACATACTTGTTAAGTATGACCTCGCTTTTAGAAATCCATGTTGAGATGGATTTGATTTTTTTTTTTCAAACAAGGAAGTCCAACAGATGTCAGGATTTCATTTAATACATCGTACAGCAGTGACGGTTCTGGTTTCCTTTCACTCTAAATAATACACTGAATACGACGCGACGTGAAATAACTTAAATGTGACTTGATGATTCCGCACTTCCGGTGCATATTCTGACAAAAAAGAAACGGATAGTCGAATTCTACGTTACTTACTACCCTAGAAATACCCTCAGACATCTTGGCAAAAACATAAATACAATACTATTGGGTTCTGCGAACCGTTTCACTAAAATAAAGAGCTCATAATATAAGGAAAACCCATAAAATGCATAATAGATTTTTAAGATAGTTTTCAAAATGATCTTCATAAAATCCACCATAATAAGCTAATGATCGAAATCTCCATCATAGGCTCCACAGTGTGCAGAATTTGGCAAAATAAATAAACACGTATTTGACTTATTTGCTCACTGGGTGAAGAGAAAACATACAAACGCTTTAAAAACGCTCCTAGGCCCGGGCTAGGCTAGCTTACAACGACAACGAGGTTAGATCGCTGGCATCCATCGTAAACAGTCAAATTTAGCTAACTGCATATTATCTTGACTCCACTTTTACGTAGAGATCCAGTTTGTAATAGTCAAATAAGTTTTTAAAATGTGAGCGATGAATAGTTCGTAAATTATGGCTTTTATCTAGATTCGAGCGTCTATTTTACAGTACTAACGTTGACAAGTTGTCATGTGCGCTGTTTTACGGCATCGGGAAGGTCAAGGTTGTTCGCGAAACGTTTGCTATTAATTTTTTTGCGCATTTTTTAGCTGTGTCTAACCAAAATATTGGTATATTTGATAACACAACTTCGATTGAGGTTGTTGGCGCTCTCCGCGAGCTTTGCCATTGAACACTTTCAAAACTTCACTTGTCAAAACAACAATGTGTGTCATAGCAATAATGTCCTCTAAATATATTTTTTGCTTTTCACCCAATGAGCAAATCAGTCAAATATAGTTGACAAGTTTTTGATGGATCGAATTATCAGTAACCCTTTTGGACCACTTTTCTGTTTATTTTCCCAATTGTGCATACTGTGGAGCTTATAATGGAAATTTCGATCATTAATTTATGATGGATTTATGAGCATCTTAGACTTAGATTAGTGAAACTCATTTTGAAAACGCTCTTAAAATTTATGATGGATTCTGTATTATGATGGATTTTCCGTATGAGCTCTTTGTGTTAGTAAACCATCCCCAGGACTACTAAACCCACGAAATGTCGCGCTGAAAAGTGACTACTATCATTTGTAGTTGGATTCCCAGTGAATGCGGCCTTGGGCGCGGAGACCAGACAAAGTCTTGGTGAACCTGGCTCCAGTACATCACACAGGGCTGTCGATGGAAACATTGCCATAGGTCAAAGTAATGCAAAAAGAAGAGGATACGTTGACGTGGTCTCCGTTTCATTGCCAACTGCAAGGGAACATTGGTGGCAAGTTGAACTGTCTAAAACCTTGAATGTGGGACATATCCTTATATACAGTTCAGTAGCAAGTAAGTATGTCGTTGAAATGTAATTTTAGATAGAATCTTCTTCAAGCGTGTAATGGTTATTTGATTAGAGAATATCTTTTCTAGTTTATCATACAAGTCCAGTATTTTTACATGTGTTGGAGCTAATATTTGTTCAGTATGTGTGGCCCGCCTTTTATGACAAATGTGTAATCGACATAGCAGTGACTGGAATAAAACAATAAAGTTTTAATGTGGTTAGGAAATATGCTGTGCAAATCTCCAAATATGTTGTTGGAGACACCCAAAAACAATTCCTTGACACATTCATTGGACTGTTATTCGTGTTGACCATGTTGTACAATTTTACAGAACTGTTTCAAAAAGTTTAATAAACAAAACACTTAACATTCTTGTAAAAGTGTTTACATTACAATAACTGCCCATCATTTATGTTAGCCCATGGGATGGGCAGTACGTTTGAGTAGGTTAATCCGCCATGGGAAGTACCCCCTGCATATATCAAGATATTTCGGCAGTAAAATCTTACAGTGTCCACATATTTCCCCACGTGGTCTAATATTCCTAATCAAACCACCGAGTAACGCAGAGGCAAAGTAGGCCGCTGGTCCAACTTCCAAACCTAGGCTAGGGCTAGGCTAGACTCGACGACTGTGTCTACCAGCTTGTACAAACTGAACACGGAATTTAAAAACAGTTTGATAAATAAATGTCAAACTAAATACCAAACAAACAAAACAACGCTATTGTAAATACATTTACGTTATTTTTGAGGTTTTATATCTAGGGCATTTGTTTACAGCCGCTTGAATACGAAGTATTCGTCCAATAAATCAGACCTAATTTGACATAACTCGCTGTCGCTACTAACTTCGTTTTTGCGACTGTGACGGTGTTGTTGACTGGTACATGTACGGAATTACTTGAACCGATAAGTTTATGTCAGTTGCGCCGTCAGAATCGCCGTGGCGCGACATTTTGTGTGATCTAAATCTTGCTAAAAGTTAAGTGACTATGAACCGGCGTAGGCGAAGTCGGTTTGTCTGGCCAAAATGATGGGGTACCAAACTGGTTTCGGAAAGTGCCTTCGGGAACTTAGGTATATCCCCTGTTCTATGACTAAGTTAATGTAACTATTTACAATGTCATGACTAATATGAATAAGGGGATACAGTTCTATCCAGAACGAGTGAAAACAAGTAAATGTACCCGACCTTTGCATGTGATCTTTAATACTACCACCCCTGGCAAGCGAGGATGTGTTAGTCGAATATAAAAGCCCCGCAGCCATGTAACTGCAGTAAGCACCAAGCAAGCGTTGCGTATCACAGTGATCACGAAATATAACATGAACATGATTGGTAAGGTATACATGGTTTTGGCTCACGTCACGGTTACGTAATCAGATATAATAATGTAAACAAGGAACGTTTGTTCGTGCGTGTGTTTATGGTTGTGTTATGTTTTTGGTGTTGATGGTGGAGTGTGTGTGTGTGTGTGTGCGTGTGCGTGTGCGTGTGCGTGTGCGTGTGCGTGTGTGTGTGAGTGTGCGTGCGCGTGCGTGTGCATGTGGATATGTGTACATGGTTGTGTGCATTTATTTCATCAATGGTTATCCACGCAATTTGCAGAAACATTCTTCGATTTCGGATATGCGAATGTTACCGCCCTGACTAACACGGTTAGGAACACATGCGTTACGAGTAGTTATACGAAGACGACGGCAGTCGTGACTTTCCATTGCAACAATGTGGCTGCAGAGATTATCAGAATAACTAACATCGCTAGTACGACGTACGTTCGGCCTGCAGAAGTGGAAGTTTTCGAAGGTATGTATTATAGATGCTTACTCGAGTTGTACATTCAAACCATTGTGATGGAAGACGAGGAACTACACAGGAAGCACACACGTACACACGCACACACGCACACATGCACACGAACAATTCTTTGGTATTACATGTCACTGTTTTCGGTATACCTACTCAGCCAGCTTCTATATTTATATTCAATATAACTAATTTATGATGTAAATCAACAATTTGTTCCACATTTTAGCTTTCTCGTTTGCATGTCCCGTAAAATAAACATTTTGAAGTATAATATAATATAATAATATGTTTTTTATTTCAGACAATCAATCAGTATGTCGATATAAAAATAATAAATATAAAGAATGAAAACAGTATATTTGAAAATTATACAAAGCTAAGATCCTTTGATGTCGCAATTTCGATGTACAGTACATGTCGCTAATTGCAATGTTCTGTATAATGGGATTCAGTGACTTGTCAATCCTAGTCATTAAGCTAAATATAGCCTTTCTGATGACACATTTACATGAGTTGACCTTTGCCGTAGCGAACACGTGGCTAGCACTACGTCTCATATGCAGTCTGTTCAATATCCTGTAGGAGTTGTCATAAGCAACAACAAATTGTTGAACATTTGCTTTTCTATAATTTACCCACAAAGCACATTATGTAAATATTACTGAAATATGCAGTAAATAGTTTATTTTTATAGCAGTAGAACAAAAGTGGAATTTTTTACGCAACATTTTAGCATACAGAAGTCTCACTTTGGCTTGAATGTCAGCCTCATCCGATAAGTAGTTACACATGACATGTCCAAGATATTTATATGCGGTGGCGAAGTTTAGCTTCTTTCCTTTAGCTTTCTAGCAAGATTTGCATTTCTATGGTCAAAGTACATGACCAGGGATTTACCAGCATTATATTGAACTTCGTGCTCACATCCGTAGATGTAACATATGTCAAGTAGCTACAACTGAAATTAGAAAATCTAAAAGAACCTTTGAAAAAAAATTGGCAGCTAATATAAAAAATGACAGCAAGAGTTTCTATGCTTATGTAAGGAGTAAACAGAACGTTCGAGATAAGGTCGCACCACTGGAAAACCACAGGGGAAACATAATTTCAGAGGGATTTCAAATGGCAGAGGTCCTGAATGAGTATTTCAGCTCAGTATTTACCACAGAAGGTATCAGCTCACTTCCAGTTCCATTTACTAAATTTGAGGGAAATAAATCAGAACATTTAGGGCAGTTATTTGTAACTCCTGTAATGATAGCAAACAAAATTAAGAAGATGAAAGATAATAAATCACCTGGAGTTGATGGAATACCACCAAAACTGCTTAAGGAAATTGTTGAGCAAATTAGTACACCACTTGCAAAATTGTTTAACTTGTCACTAGAAGAAGGAATAGTTCCTTCAGAATGGAAAGAAGCAAACATTACGCCCTATTTAAGAAGGGATCGAGGAACAAGCCAGAAAATTACAGACCAGTGAGTTTAACATCAGTTGTATGTAAATTACTCGAAACATTAATTAGAGACCACATGGTGGAATTCCTTGTAAAACATAATTTAATAATTACATCTCAACATGGGTTCCTAAAAGCAAGGTCATGTCTAACCAATCTCTTGTGTTTTTTTGAAGAAATTACAAATTGGGTAGATGACGGGTCACCAGTGGATGTTGTCTACTTAGATTTTCAGAAAGCTTTCGATAAAGTGCCACACCAAAGATTGATACTTAAACTAAAAGCCCATGATGTAATCAACTCGATAGTAGAAAAGTGACTTACACACAGAAGACAGAGAGTAATAGTAGACGGTGAGATTTCAAACTGGAAATCGGTTTTGAGTGGGGTTCAGTATTAGGCCCTATACTGTTTTTAATATATATATATATATATATATATATATATATATATATATATATATATATATATATATATATATATATATATATATATATATATAAATGATCTAGAAGATGACATATCTAGCAAAGTACTCAAATTTGCAGATGACACAAAAATATTCAGAAAGGTTACAAATGATACAGATAAACAAAGTTTACAGGATGATCTAGATAAATTAGTTAAATGGTCAGAAAAATGGCAAATGTTATTCAATTTTGGGAAGTGTAAATGTATACACATAGGACATGGAAACATGGACGAAGAATATAAAATGGTGGATGCTGTACTAGGTAGAACCACACAAGAAAAGGACTTAGGAGTAACATTTAGTGCTAACATGAAAGTTTCAGAGCAATGTGGGATTGCTGCTTCAAAAGGAAATCATATTCTAGGGCTAATTAGGAGAACTATCATGTATAAGGAGAAACAGCTAATTGTACCCCTGTACAAAGCAATAGTTAGACCACATTTGGAATATTGTATTCAAGCATGGATGCCGTATCGTAAAAAGGACATAGACAAGCTAGAGAGAATACAACGAAGAACGACCAAAATTATTCCAGAATTGAGAGACCTTAGTTACGAAAGTCGCTTATTACAATGTGGTTTGACAACACTAGAGACCAGGAGACTAAGAGGAGACCAAATAGAAGTATTTAAAATAGTGAACGGTTATGAGGATGTTGATAGGAATATGTTCTTCAAACTTATAGAAGGCAGTAGAACCAGAGGACACAAAGCAGTATTAGTTAAGGAGCAGTGTAGGTTGAACATGATAAAGTACTCTTTCTCACAGAGGGTGATAAATGAATGGAACAAACTGCCAAATGATTGTGTTAATGCTAGTAGTGTAAATATGTTTAAAAATAGAATTGACAGATATCTGAAAAGGGCGGGCTACACATAGATGAGAAAATTGTTGGACTCTCGATAAGCCAATGGCTTCCTTGTCCACTTGCCATCTGGAACTTGTTGTTTGGGATGGCAATCTTGTTAAATCTTGTTAAACTTGTGTTTTCTTGGTTTATAATTAAATGGTTGTTATCATTGCAAAGGGTTTGCGTTTGTCTATTAATAAAGTTATCATGATTGATTCTTAGTACATTATGATTTCGAATGATATTGTACATGCACTGTAATAATGCTTCACTAGCTTTTATAATTAATTGTGCAATTGCATAGTAAACGGGTCATTGAAGCATGTAAACAATCTTAATACACTGCACAATCCTAGCACATTACAACTAGTGTTTTATATACACATATAATATACTGAAGGTTCACACCTACCAGTGATGGGTGTCGAGTAGGTGGGTCATGTTTTTCTCCATGGCCGGAGCGGCATTCTTTTTTAAGTTTTATTTTTCAAAATGCACCAGTTTGCAAATGATTACAGTTTTTTTTTTAATGGATAACCAGACCCCCGTCTTTGATTTGTGCTTCCACATAAATTTATGCCTAGCTACGTCCCTGCTACGGGTTTCTGTCTGCGCACATATTAGTTCTTGCAGCACTGAATACACACCACGTCTAAGCGCCACATATTTGGACGATCGTATGTCCCTTTCCTAGCATGTTGGGCATCAATAATTTTTATTCCGCATATAACAAAGTTCCTTTCCAAAAAATGCTTACTTCTCTCATAATTTAAACACAATTGCATATCACTTTGTTTGCAAATTAGCTGGTTGTTGTATGTTTGGCGGCCATCTTGGAAATGACGGGAATTTAATGTGTTCCAAATAGTTCCAACGTTGGGTACCAATCATTTCTGATTCTACATAATAATAAAATACACCAAATGTCACGTTTTTGTTATGATGTGAACAATTCCCAATATTTGGCAGCCATATTGGAAATTGAGGCCATTTTAATGGTGTTCCCATTGGTTCCTACTTTCAGTATCAATCATTTCTGATTCTACAGATAATAAACTGCATGTCCAGTGTATTGTCCAACACATTTCATGCTTCTATGATGATTGCAACAATTCCCGTATATTTAGCGGCAATATTGGAAATGCTTTCTGATTCTGCATATAGTAAAGTACACATCCACCAAATGTCATGCTTATGTAATGATTAGAACAAAAGAATCCCGTATATTTGGCGGACATCTTGGAAATGGCGACCGTTTTAACTGTGTTCTCATTGGTTCCCACGTTGGGTACCTATGCTTTCTGATTCAATACTTGATAACGTACATGTTCACCACATGTCTTGCTTCTATCAAACAGTGAACAGTTTTCAGAATAACGGCTGCACTACTAGAATAGTATAACACATTCAACCTGTACCATGTGGCACAAGTCACCGTGACAAGTTACATTTCTCATGGACATAGATTCACCTAATTCATTCATATGCATTAGTCATTGGATCATTGCAGCTGCATACCCTGCCATACTGGGTAATGTTTAAACTACATCTAGCAGCTTATGCCAACTGTTGGTCCAACTCTGTGTTAACAGAAGTACCCATGAACACAGTTTTATTTTTGAGCACATATCAGATGGGACATTGTAAGACAACGACCAACAAGACCAATACGTTTAGCTAATTATTTGAATAAGGAGTTACTTATGATTGATGTTGCATTGTTTATTAATATCATTATCTTGTAATACAATTAACAAACCACCAGGAACAATGTAGTTTTAACTTAAAAGTACTTGTAATATTAAATATTGGAATCCACCAGGGGGGTAAGCATAAGTGTAAATTTCAATTCTCCCTGTTTCCAACTCCTCATTAATACTGTATATAAATGTACCATGTGTGTTACCATTTTTTATCTAAATTTAATATACATTATGATGCTATACTACTTTATGCTGTTGTCATGTGACGTTGAAAATAAATATTGTTTGATTGATTTATTGTTTGCTGCGAACTGCTTTACTGAATGAACACAACATTCATATATGAACATACTCCAAAATGTTGACTTGAAAGAAAATATTTGTGATGAAAAAATCTAATAGTAATAGCTTAAATGTAATAGTAATACATTACATTGTCTTCAGCACGTGATAGTAATATAGAGGAAACTAAGTAATGGTAATATATTACATTGCAGTGTAACTAACCCATAGCAATAACACGTTTACCTGCTTTGAACTGTTGTGAAATTATGTGATTTGTGATCATATTGATAAACTTGTGATGCATATATGGCGTATACCGATACTTTTGTAATTAGGTACATTTTATGGAAAGTACTTTTTACTTAAGGATATTTTTGGAGTGATACATTCACTTAAGAACTTGCTTGGTGGAATACTTTTACTAAAGTACTATACTGCATTACTTGTTCCAGCACTGGGTGCAAGTGGCCTTTGTCCAAGAACAGCACAAGAAGTCACGATTAGGTAATCACCGTTCATATTGATGATTACTGACCCGATCGTGTGCAAGGGAGAGTGTGAGTGCGTGACCGGGTGAGTGAGTGAGTGAGTGAGTGAGTGAGTGAGTGAGTGAGTGAGTGAGTGAGTGAGTGAGTGAGTGCGTGAATGAGTGCATGTGTGTGTAAGTGTTATTGTACGTATTTTTTCAGTGACCAACAATGTGTGCGTGCATGATTGTGCATGTGTACCTGTACGTATGCATGTCCATATCCACGCGCATGCGCGCGTACACACATACACACATACACAGTGTTCAGCTCACATGGACAGTGCAGAATATCATACGGGTAAAGCCTGTGTTTTTATATATTTGACAACCAGTTTACATTAAAACTAATATCATTATTGCATGAATATATGTTTTGATGAATAAGTTCAATATTCTTAGTTAATAAATATTACATATAAATATCATGTAGGCAGAGTGGGCTTTCATACTGACAATTTGACCGTGTGAAAGGCTTTAAACTGCAAAGCGTAACATTTTACCAGTTACTGTAATATTGGTAATATTCATAACAATGATGACATTAGATAGTTTCAGAACGCCAAACGTGTAAAGTGTGCGTATAGAACATGTGATAGACATATTCACGTCCCAAAGATTACAAGCTAAGAGGTTCGACAACTCGAGACTGGTAGTCCTATTCCAATTTTTTATAGCATAACGAACCGACCGCATTGCATATTATAACGTATATTAGTTGAAACCGAAGTTGGATTTGTGTGTATCTGTTCCGTCTCTTGTAAGATGTAGTTTGGAAGAACATCCACCTGTTGTTTTCTAGGCGTGTAGATGTACAACTGAATGACACAGAGAGTCACATTGCCGTTGCTGGCCAACCATTCGGACTGGTTGCTAGCTGTATACACTGTCCCAACGTCACCTACACCTGGTGGACAAACACTACTGCCACTGCCACAAGCAATGCTACTGGGCCAATATATCGAAACGGATATCCTCTCACTGCTGGCGAGGCATACACGTTCACGGTTGAAGGTACAAAAATTGCACTCCTGCGAAAAAACCAAAATGGCCGCTAATGCCAAGACGTTAGAGTGCACTTGATACAATCTATTTGGTTTTTGTTTAATGTACCGTTCTAAATAATACTAAGTGACTACCTGTGAATCTAATCATCTGCACTTTGTTCTCATGTTTATGTGTTTCAGCTAAATCACGAATCTGTCCCCAGCAAATATATAGCGCAACGTTCTTACTACACACCGAGAGCAATCGTGTGGGACACTGTATTGCGATACCAACCGAAGGCCGTGAATATGCGACATTGTTCGCCGTTCACTGTTCGGGTTTCATCGGGGAAGCTGCATCGATCAACTATCGCTACTTTGTGAAGAACAGCTCGACAAATTACAAAGGTTCATCAGTGGTTTCACAAGCACGTACCATAAGAAAAATTAATATGTGCACATACTTCATGCTTTCATGCATACATCCATACTGTTCGTACGTGTACACGTTTGTATGCATATATATATATATATATATATATACATATATATATATATATATATACATATATATATATATATATATATATATATATATATATATATGCATACACGTATATATATATATATATATATATATATATATATATATATATATATATATATATATATAATATTGTGTATATATATACACACACAATATTATATATATATATATATATCATATTTAATATATGAACAGTTACGCATGCAGTTTACATAATTGTTTGCACAATCGCATATCCGTTCCGTAGTACTACGAATGTATGTTAATTAAGCCTTATAGCTATGCTAAGCCTATCTTAGTAACACTAAGATCCTGCGATCGGCCAATAAACATTGACATAGACAAGTGTTGCACTTATACAGCGTGATCCTTGATGGTAGTATATGGAGTCTCGTAGTGTAGGTTGTGCGATTTGTAAATATTACATACATATCGATAACTGGGTTTTTTAATTCATATACCGGTATATGATGTATCATTTATTTATTAATGTTATCAAGCATCTTTCTAGTTTGGAATACTATGTTTCATGAGAAACATTATACGGAAATCAAAACTCAAATTTGAAGACAAACTTTTCAAATGTATCAATGCAGCAGATATGGTACTTAAATCTTTCTTGTTTGGAATAATATTTTCCAGGAGCAACACTGTACGAAAGTCCGAAGTCAAGCATGCCACCACAGCATTTGTTTGCTGGCGCTAAGCAGGATAATTACACAAGAATTATTTATATCAAAGTCGTTGACCGAAACACATGGATAGGCACAGCCAACGTATCAATTGTCGTACGTATATAGACTTACTATGCTGTACTAGTTGACTTCCAATCTATTCACATAGCCAGTTAGTGTCGTGGCAATGCGTGGCACTTTCCGTGGCGCTATGATCCACTGCCAGTTCGTATCACGGCAGCTAAATCACGGTATATGGTATACTGGCTTAGTTGTTAGTCCGTATTTGCAGGTAAGACCTACTGATTATGTGATTGAAGACTTGATTGATCACATATCAAGCTACATGTTTAATGACACTGGAGACTCTGTACTCGATGTGCTGCTAGCTAGCAAGGATTTCCAAGGTAACTCTTTTAATATCTAATAGCAACTATTGATGCTAATCACCGACCCACATCACTTTCGAGAGATGTGCACTCAACACATTCTTATAATATTTTCTATTTATAAACGAACGGGGAAAATCGAACATATATGAGTAAATGTCCAGTTAAGTCGGTCGAATCATTTAAATGTTGTTGAAAGAATGATGAAAACGAATGTCGATCCTTTCCTTTGTTTTATGTTGATATGTAAACCTAACTGCGGTCTTAAATATTACACGTTTTAAAACACCTAATTGCGGGAGTAAATGCTCCATTACATTCTAGTATTAGTCATGCTGACGCCTTAGGCAAACATTGTTTATTTTGTTCACTTGCCAAACCCTCAGCTGTGGAGTTTGCGAATTTTACAAGATTGCCTTCCAAAGCAAAACCCGGACGACAAATTGACAAGGAAGCCATTGATATCCAGTCTACATTGTTATTTTACTAAAGCTACCTCGTGTCATCTAGTTGTTCTACTTTCATTAAGTGCGGGAAAATACCTATCAATATTTTCATCACAATTCAATTAATTAAACATTTATTTTTGATCTCCTCTTAATCTCCTGGTTTCTAGTGTTGTCGTATCACAACACTCTGTTGTTAAAACACATTCTTTTCTTAACTTAGCACACGCACTACCTTGTTGTTTGTTCCTGTTAGAACATGCTTCTTCAATTAAACGCAGTATATCAGTATTCTTACAATACAACAATACGGTAGTAGCACATTCATAAAGGTGTCAACGTCATATAATCATCCAAACGAAACACAATTACCCCTACGTCGGAACCAATTTAGAGTTAGCTGCCTCACGTTATAATATAACCCTGTGGTAGTGACTTACATTTTGACAACACATTCGGCCTTTGTCTCTATTAGGTGGATTTTCGGTAATGTCAGATATCGCGAATGCGTTGAATCGTGTATTCAGTGACACGACCTACACTACTAAAGCTGCTGAGAAGTTGCACAAGGTAACTATTTTGGTGGTGTTTGTTTCAACGAAGAACATTCTAAAGAAGGATGAGCGACTTGACGCAGCCGAGTGCTACCTCAGTCTGTTGCTTGTCAGAGCGTGTCACTCTTGATATATGAGTGGGCGATGGTTAAATTGCTAAATGAAATGTCATCTGACTGCTCAATCTGGGTTTCAACTTTCAATCAGAACAAATGTGCTGCTTGGAATGCACAATGTACTTGACTATCAGTGGTATAAATATGTGTGTGGAATGCTAATTAACTGCAGTTATGTGTTCCGAAAATCGGAAAGCTTGTAAACCAAGACATTTATCGCACTAGTACTCACAAAAACTCATCTTCGTATTGACTAATTGCCTAAAATTGTCAGATTTTCATGAAACAAACACCATTGCCGAGGTCTCATCGTGAGATGACAGAAACAACCCTCTGTGTATGTCTAACAATGATATCAGGGTCAACTATGATGCTAACATACATATGGCGGTCAACTTTCTAGGTCGGGTCATCTAGGTCGGGTCATCTAGGTCGGGTTTTTCGCGTACTTGGACAAGCGTTAATTGGGTTTCCTTGTGTGATATGGCTTGTTATTCACGAGGATACTTGATAGTTTTCTATTATGTCAGAATCACTAGTCCTTCTCTAGAAACTCAGCTCACTAAGCCATCCACAACATTTTTTTAGGTTTGTGAAAAGGGGGTTCGGGCGTACACAATCAGCTGGGAATTTCTGGTATGATTTCTGAAAATATTACAATTAAAAAAAAAATCTCAAAAAGGTTAGTTCGTTCTACCCCCCCTCCTGAATCCTCCCCGAGGACGGGCATGATTAACTATTAGACAAGTAAACACACGGTTGTGTTGAGCATAGTGAACGACCCCTTTCACAAAATCATGCTTGTGGTATAATTGTTGATTGCAATGTCAACGTTGTATAACAGGTAAGAAGGATGATGATCTCAAAACTGTCAAACATCAGTGATAGTGACACTGGTATTGTCCTTGACAAGGCAAAGTGTCTCAATGTCATCACAGATACAGACTACGCCGAGATAGAAGAACAGGTAACATTTACTTTGGCGAATAGTAGAATGAGTCTAATTAATGGCTTCGTGTCTCTGTTTCCTCAAGAACGTCGCATATCGTATTGCCTAACGCATTAATTATGCAAAAACTTCACGCACGAGTTACATTTGTATTGCAAGATAAAAGTTCTATATCCATAATTTATTAAATAAAATAATCACGTTTAAGTTTATTAATTCGGATAGATTGCGAAATGTTCAGTAAAGTATGTGAACAGACATGACTTTTTGGATGATTTGACAAATACATTTTCCATTAAAGTACTATATTTATTTAATGGCCTTTCTATGTCTAATCGCAAATGTTCTAATGTATTGCTTAGGTTGAGGCGTCGGTCGTTTACGAAGACTTGGGCAAATATCTTAAGCAAATGGCTTATGGAAATGCATCCTCGACGATAGCTGGTGGAGCTTCAAAAATATCGCAAACAAGTAACACTACTGCAGGATTGGACACGATCGAGAAACCTTCAAAGTACGTGTCCCCTTATGTTGAAACGTCACTATCTTCCAGTCATATGTTTCCTCCACTAAACGGTGTTACCGTGCCACGCACTTTGTAAAAACTGTAGAACTTATGAATAGCAACGAGTGCGGTGACGCGATGTCAGTAATTCTAAACATACATAAAATATTGATTAAAGTTTAAGTGTTATGTGTACCGTAAATGAAATAATAATGAATCACTCTGCAAAGCCATGTTATATAATTATGCATGCAAATACGATTATTGATCAAGGAACAAAATTGCTCCCGTCATAGGGACTGCAACTTAACTTTTAATTATTGTAATAATTATTATGTCGATTCATTATTGTTGCTGTACGTTCTAGGGTTGTCATTGATGGAGTCATGAAACTAATGAACAGGTCAACAGTCGTACCACTGACTGACCTCGAGGTTGATTATAGTGAGGACGGCTTCGACTCAGATTGGACAAACACAGATGACGAAGAGAAAGCTGCGGTAACGTATTGTTAATAATTACAATAGATGTGTTTACAATTGTTGATTTGAAGAGCCTTAGCATTTACTCCAACATACGCAATACATCTGATTGTTCCGCGAAGGGCAAAACGTCATTAACAATTTTTGTTTTGTATGATAACATCGGAAATGCTATATGTGGTGGCTTGAGACTATTTATCAGTCATTGTGTATCTATCTAGGTATGACGATACATTAGATGGATTCACTATATAATTTAGCCAAAACTCTTTTTGAGATTATTAAACCTATACATTTTTAGAAACTTTTAAGGATGTTTACATTTGCCCTTAAGCACGCGTAGCAGCCATTTTGATTTTTTAATTGGCCACCTTTGAGAACCCGTATTTGTTAATATCTCGGCATCTAAGCTACACAGGACACAAATTTCAACGGGAAACCTACATTTCCAGGGGTAATGAATACAACGGTTTTCACATTATGTACATATGTGTGTGTGTTGCCCATTGGAAAACTATATTTTAAATAAATAATCAACCTAGCTGAGTTGCATTTAAAAATAGTAAGAGTACCCAAGAAAATCCGTCTTGCGCCAGGGATGGGGCAAGACGGCCTCTGCATGGGGCAACGCGGTCCATAACCCCCTCCCGTGGTTTTCGCTTATATAAACGAACTATTGCCTGAAATTAAAATGTATATATATATATCCCAATGGTGTGATAGTAATATACCAGGTAACTGTGGTTGTTACATATTGTGAGTTTCATAATTTTACTATTGGCAAAATATTAAATCAGTGCATATAATAGTTAATAAAAATTATAAAAGTTTAAAAACACTTTATTTAATTACGTCTGTCTCATGTTGCTGAGCTTTCGGGGTGGGCATCAGATATAAGTTAGCTTCATTTTGTACCATTTTTTTGGGACGTTCATAGTTTTATATGTTGCGTACGTGGGGGGGGGGGCGTCCTGCCTCCAGGGGTCGTCCTGCCTCCAGGGCCCTACTACTATTACTGGTTGTCCTACTGTTTACAACCAGCTTATTATCATTGAAGTAGATAACCACTCCACAGCATAAACCAAAATTGTGTGTCACTCAATAAAGATATATTAAGATATATATATATATATATATATATATATATATATATATATATATATATATATATAATATGAAAGACTAGTTATGTCTTATCACTTGCACTTGTTTGGTAACTTAAAATGTACGTGTTACTTATGAATACAGAAAAGAACCATAGTACGGAAGGCCATGACAGTGGCGGAGTACGTTTCATCAGCGCTGCTACGTTCAGTTAAGCCAGGTAGCGATAATATCACCATGCAAGCTGGCACACTAAATCAAGTGCTTAAGAAAGACACAGCCGCTCGTCTCAGCCAACAATTGGTGACGTTTCCAAGATCTGATGGTGTTGCGATTAGCTTCAAGCTGCCCACGTTGGAGAACGTGACGTCAGCAACAGATGTAATGGGACTGCAGGTCTGCTTCATTATGGGACACAAGTCTCGTCAACCGTCATGTTGGTTTTATGTGTTATGGTGTGTACAACTTGTGGGCCGGAAGTGCATTATCTCGTCAACTATCGCCTTGAAACGAGAATCACTTGGGTCCCCTACAGATTGACCTCTTTCTCTTGTTTTATGTACTCGTAGACTATATTTGCATTGATGAAACTTTCCACGCGAGGCATATAATAGCCGATGCGTGCACATAACAAACATTGACGTACCTTGACTTCTACGAAACTTTGGTGAATGCGATACGTGATAGGGTTTTCACTAAATGCTCCAAATATTTAAAAAAACTTTTATCATCTCAAAAGCAATCCGTTTACTTTTAAATTATTCCAGCAGACTTGACATTATGTTTTCAAAATGAGTGGCTCATTTGATTGTAAAATGTAATACTGGGTACATAGTAATGTTGTATTTCCTACAACTAGTGTCTTAGTTTTATGAACTAACCTTTGGAAAACACCTAAATGTAAGTTACCCTTGTAATATGTGAAATTATGTTATTGATACTATGTATGTGCTGCAGGTTTTCAAACTGTCCCGAAACCCGTACATGTGGCATTCTTCTGCCAAGCAAGTGAACTCGGACGTCGTTGGTCTATCCATCTACAGAGAAGACGGACAAACTGTGCGTCTTAAGAATCTCACTCAACCAGTTGTCATCTCTATCCCACGGAAACTCGGTTTGTTGGCAACAGTGTCGCTTCAAATTGACGTATTCAAAGAATCATTGCCCGTTATTAAGTTTGTGTTAATTTGATATGGTATATAATCATAGTAAGTGGTTCTACAGGTATCTACTTTGGTAACATATATTCTAGGCTACACATATTATGAGTGAAACGTGACACTAGAATATGCGTTGTAGTCCAAAGTGTTTTATCCATGACTGTTTGAATAAGTGAAGTAAATATTGCATTTTCATGTAAAATACGTTACGAAATAAGTTACCACTGTTACAGTGACAGATGTTGTAGTCCAAAGTGTTTTATCCATGACTGTTTGAATAAGTGAAGTTAATATAACATTTTCGTGTGAATGTGAAATACGTTACGAAATAAGTTAGCACTGTTACATTGACATATGTTGTAGTCCAAAATGTTTTATCCATGACTGTTTGAATAAATGAAGTTTTTTTTTATATACTTAAGTTCAGGGGCCTGATGATACCATCAAAAGATGAAAAATGGCCCAAAGCAAAGCTTAGCAACATACTAAAAACGAGATGAAACATGGATGGATCAATAAAAATAAGCATTTTCGTGTGAATGTGAAATACGTTACGAAATAAATTACCACTGTTACAATGACAGATGTTGTAGTCCAAAGGGTTTTACCCATGACTGTTTGAATAAGTGAAGTGAATATTGCATTTTCGTGTGAATGTGAAATACGTTACGAAATAACTTACCGCTGTTACAGTGACAGATAGTTATGCAAGGAATATTTATTTGTGATTGGAAACCAATAGACAGCACACATTTATTGACATGGATAATAATAATAGTAACCAATGGAACATTTACGAGTTTCTATGCTATTTCGGTATATTCAATTTGTCATATAGCACATATGTTAATTGCCTTAATCAATATTTAATTAATTTCATTTAACAATTATGTATTGTCTGAAATCATGCTGCAGTGTCACATTGTCTCATATATTTGAAATGCAACATTAATGTATTATGAAATGGAAGTCAGAAAATTCTCAGAAGAAACAAGACATATGTATTGAATCCTATAAGAGTGGTCTACAGTGGAACGTATATAAAGGATCCCACCCATCCCACCCCATCCCACCCCATCCCAACCCCATCCCACGTACAATACGTCTGTCTCCCAGAAATCGTTCGAGGTTTAACCAATCGGAAGATGATCCAACATGTTGGTAATGTTCACAGATTTGAAACGATTCACATCTGATGTTGCCTGCAATGCATACTACAAGATTGTCTACACAATAAGGAAATTATAAACCTATGAGTCAGTCGTGAGTAGATATAAAGGTATATATAACATTGTATCAATGCACGCATGACTCATACATTTCTATTTTCCTTATTGTGATATTTTGAAGACTTTGTTCCAGTGACCATCGGAGGTATCCTACATGTTACTCTGAAGATGAACCAACATGGCGACAGTTTCAGCCTAAATGACTTGGAACGTTTCACTGTTGATGTTGCCTGTAATAAAGGCTACCAGATAATACTATCTCCTCACACGAGTAACACATACATATATATTTTCCTTATTGTAAAGACCGATGTAAAGGTGTTTCTCGGAGATTTCTTCAGGGACTCTAGAGAGGAAAGGAACATTACATTACTCACAGTAAACATCCACAATCAAACACCGCATAGATTTCATAAGATTAAAAGGTCTAATAACGCAGGACTAGAATATGTCGTAGAAGGTCGTGGCGTTGTTTCTCTGTTCGGCCGAATGTCCGACAAAAGACCACGTTGTCAGTTGTACATTGGCATGCTACCAACGTTTTACGACTCGTCTCGCTGTAAGCTTTGTGAGGCAAAGTCTAAAACGTGTGGATTCTGCAACTGGGAGACAGTCGTAAAGACAACGAGCAGAACACAAATTGACAGCTCGAAGAAAACCACTGACACGTTTCTTAACATCGCTACAACTGTCTACACGAACGTTTGTCTTTATTGGGACGAGAATGCTGAAATATGGTCGAACGAAGGATGCAAGGTAAGCCAAGGTGACATTAACATATAATATTTTATTAAGCCATTGTTACGCAATGTGTTTCCATTGAGTGACTGCTAATTATATTTGAATACTTGACTTAAACAATACCCCAACTCCATTTTTTTTAAATTTTGGTTGGGAGCAGAAAAACCATCATTGCTAATGTGAATGGGGTTGATGTCTCAAGCTGGTCTACCTATTGAATAATTCTATAGGCTTGAGATATAGCTTAAACCCCATTCACACTAGAAGTAGTCGTTTTTCTGCTTCCTACCAAAATCACACAACAGGAGTTTTGCTGTCTAAATCAGGTATTCATTGGTATTTTTCGTTTACATTCTGTGTAGCTTCTAGGTTTAAGCCACATTGTATGTTCCGTTCGAGGTGTCATTGAACTCGTCGGCTGCTGTCATCGTGTGCGAATGCCGTCACTTGAGTGTCTTCTCGGCCAGTATGTTCGCACAACCGAATTCACTGGACCAGTTTCACCTGTCGTTATTCCTCGGCATCTTCAACAACCCCGTAGTTGTGGCTCTTGTCATTGGCACCTGGTGTATCTACGCACTGCTGATGGTGTGGGCTCGACGGAAGGACCACGAGGATCTGATGAAGGTAAGGGCTGTCTCCATTTAAATGTAAAGCACCATTAGTTCTGCCTTCTACTGTGCAGTGTGTAATTGTCTTCCATATTGGAGATAAGCGGCCAAACACCACTAGATATCAGGAGAAACTGTGTTCCGTCATTACAGCTCAGTTAGCTTAGCTTCATGACTGAGTATGTAGATATGCCGCTGTTTCAAATAAGTAGTTTGTTTTTATAAGGCGCCATGCAAGGCTCCTTATTCTACCATATAAAACATTATTAATTCTGTTCTTGCCATGTTTTGTAATTTGTGGTAGTTTCGTTTTGGCAGCTAATAAATTGAAGAAAAATATTTATATTTTGTCTTGCCCGTCTTTCCACGTGTTTTGACAGCAAGGAGTTATCTTTATTTCCACCGCCGTGGACGCCGAATACTACTACCTGATAACAGTGATGACTGGATGGCAACGTGACGCAGGCACATCGGCCACGGTCGCTATGTACATGATTGGCTCACTTGGCATTAGTGAAACACTCGTGTTGGCCGACCCGACCAGATTCGTACACGACTCCGGAGCCGAATGCTGGTTCCTGATTGCGACCACAGCAAATCTCGGTCGACTTCTATACCTGCGAGTATGGCACAACTGTAGCGGGCTCTTTCCCTCGTGGTATGTGAAACCAATACTTTGTTTTAGTTTTTTTTTATTAAAAGCTGATCCACTAAGCCCTGTTAATATGTTGGCCCTGTAAGGGCATTGTTGACACGCTCGCGCACACACACCCCCCCCCACACACACGCACGCACATACCACACATACACCACACACCACCCAAACACACACACACACACACACACACACACACACACACACACACACACACACACACACACACACACACACACACACACACACAGTGGGAATTCAGAATTCATGTATATACATAATATGTCTTTCTGCCAGGTTTCTCAAGCAAATAACGGTTCGCAACATTCAAACAAACCAGGTATGGGACTTTGTATGTGACGACTGGTTAACCCCGGAATTTGGCGTGGACGGTATCAAGAAATCACTGTTCGCGAACGAGAATAAACGCAGTCGCGTGTACGACTTCCGACTGACATCAATGCAAATCTTGCGCAGTGAACATCCGTGGATCAGCATCTTCAGCCGGCCCGTCTACAAGACATTCAACTGCGCTCAGCGACTGTCGTGTGTGATGTCTTTTGCAATGATAGCCATGCTCACCAACATCATGTTTTACGGGAAGCCGCCAGTAGATATTGAAGAGGGTGCACTTGGCGGTATTGCTATCACGAAGGAGCAGCTGATTGTCGGCATCGAATCTTTCTTCATATGCTTACCAACCAGTATCATAATTGTGGCGATCTTCACGAATATACGCCCGCGAGAAAGGGATAACCTTTGCATAGAGTTCGACGTACTGGAGACAAGGAAGTAAGGGTCTTAATATGGCATATACACATTTTCTTGATTAAACAGTTACTTGCATTTATCAGATATACATTTTACGACGAGTTGGCCATACGTCTATGAAATCGTCTCTTGTTGTGGCAATCATGTATATATTATCATGCTACTTACTTTTGGCAGCCACATAATTTAACAATAATGTTATTGACGGCAGCTACATACTGTGTTGCAGATCTTTCTGGCAGACGAAGGATTCGATAAAAAAGAACGACGCGTCCGCTTCCAAACAAGAAGAGTACGTGTGTTTGCTGTTTAATTAATCAGAATTGAAGAGCCGATTTCCAAAACGCACGGGCCGCACTTAGTCCATTTTTGCCATTTTGAGTAAACAACGAAAGAAAAATAGCACTACTTAAATGTTTTTTAAAGTGTTTTATGTAATTACTTTATACACATATATGTCTGTAAATACTCTCTACATATGCCTGATGAGAACAAATACATTTGCCAAAATGAGGTAATTGTGATTTATATTAAATTAAGCATTTTTTCCAAAACAGGCTAAGTCCATGGACTGAGTCCGTTTAAAAAAACATCAATCAACTTCGCAGGCTCTGTACACATGAGCAGTGCCCAGATTGGAAAACCTATCAAGATATACAGCTGAGCAACTGACATCAATCTTTATGTCATTTTGTGTAAAAATGGACTGAGCGCGTTTTGGAATCCAGCTCTTCAATTATGGAGTGTTCCTTAGCAATATGACACGGGCCTTGGCGTAGTATCATAATATTTTTGTAGTTCTATACCATCAATTACTTACATTATAGAACTAGGCAGTGATTCATGTCCTTGTTAGCAGCAACAAAACGTGCAATGATTGCTTAAAAAGTCAGACATGTGTTTCGAGAATGTTTGTTTGCACTGTTGTGTTCGTTTCAGGTTTGACGACGATTTGCTCATAACGTTGAGACAAATTAAACCTAGGACGACACCACGAGTTGTAAATATTAGTTATACATTGAATAACATCAATGTAAATGACATATGAAACGAACTAATATTTGATATATTATTATTTGTTCTGTATTAAGATCCAGACAGTATATTAATGCGTGCAATACAATGCTTGGATCATGTTATACATCACATGTAATTAAAATATACGAAATTTATAATACTAGTCAAATTCGGTAATAGTTATCCCACTTTCATGTACCAGAACGCCATTAATATATTGCCTCAAATATTTCACTTCAAAGGTGTCAACTGGATCTTTGCTCGTCATCTCTGCAACTGTATCGAAATTTGACACACCAATATCCCAAGTGTCTAACATCGAGGGGGATAAAATCCACGAGGCTGCGGAGAAAGCAAAAGGATGGTAAAAGTTGTAGACATATCCATTGGAATGTGTAGCAACCGAATGGAGTCAGGTCGAAAGAAAGGGAGGGGGAGATGGTTATGAAAGAGGCAGGCAAGCTGGCAGGCAGGCAGGCAGGCAGGCAGGCAGGCAGGCAGGCAGGCAGGCAGGCAGGCAGGCAGGCAGGCAGGCAGGCAGGCAGGCAGGCAGGCAGGCAGGCAGGCAGGCAGGCAGGCAGGGGTAGACAGACTGGCATACATACATACATACATGCATGCATGCATGCATGCATGCATGCATGCATACATACATACATACATACATACATACATACATACATACATGCACATATACAAACATACACATATATACCAGACAGGCAAACAAGCAGGCGGTCCCTGTTCATGATAATGCTTTAATGATTATGGTTTGTTGTGCTTCAGCACAGTTTGCTGAAGATGTACTAAGTATTAAGTATTATTATTATTAAATACATACACGCACGCACGCACGCACGCACGCACGTACGCACGCACGTAAGTTAAGTAAGTAAGTAGCACAGACGCGGAGTTTAAGGCCGTGTTCACATCTAATTTTCAGCCGAATTACGATGCGGATCAACTAATTCGGCTCTGTTCACATACACCGAGTTAAGCCGGATTAAACCGCCAACCGAATTAGTGCACCAGAGGGCGTGGTGTGCGGGTCATATGCACTCATACAGAGACTACTGCCCTCTGTCATGCAGCAGCGCCGCCATCGCCGAATCAAGACAAACGGAGCGTTCACATTGGCTAATCCGCATCCTAATTCACCTGTTTTCCCGCATTAGAATTCGGGTAGCTTAATGCGGATTAAGGGTTTTCACCACATTGCGCTACCCGAATTGGGATCCGCATCCTAATGCGAATTAATTTTGTATGTGAACTCGGCCTAAGACAGGGAAACGAAAGTGTGTAAATACAATCAAATCAGATGAGAGCGCGAACGGGAGCAAATTGTTGAACTGTTGTTATTGGACATTTCTCAGAATTATTCATATTCACGATCATACAATTCTTTTATCACATCCCACAGTTTTATTTATCTGTATAGATTTCGCTAATCTTGTAAAGCTTTATTAGTATTCCCACTAATGATGATGACGTCATGGTAGGATGACGTCATTACAAACGTGTAAGAGTTGTGACGCAGCCTGTATAGGGGAGACAGAGAGATTGCTGAAGCTAGAACAACGCAACAAAGAGTTGGAGAATGCACTAAAGAAAACTAGACCAGGAGCTAAAAGAGTCACAGTCCACCGCCAACAAATCTGCCATCACAGACCACACAACCACCGAAAACCATCTGATCGACTGGGAAGGAGTAAAAGTGGTAGACAAAAATACCCATATAAGTTGAAGACAAGTGAAAGAAGCAATATGGATGCGGAAAATAGAGGCAGAAATCAACCGAGATTAGGATAACTACGAGCTTCCACACGTCTACGATGACACTATCATATCAGGACGTCGTCGCCACTAGTACCAATGAGGCCATCTTGGCAAGATTGGTGAAAGTCTACACAGATAAATAATACTTTGAGATATGATAAAAACAATAGAATGCTCATGGTGAACTGCTGGTTGTGGCGTGAGTGTATGTTGTCGTATCAAGTCTGTTATGTTACAACGACACTAGTTAGGTATTAACTAACTATAATTTGCAGCTTGCCCTGGTGGTTCATTTACATCGCGTATACCGTGACATTAGGCACGGGTATAGTGTCGTCGTTTGTCACCATCATGTACAGTTTGACATACGGCTATGCGCGGAGTGTTGCCTTTACGGTGTCATTCCTGTCAACATTCTTTCAAGACACAGGTATATTTGAACCAATGAAGATCACGGCCGCTGCTGCATTCGTGACATTCGTCACAGGTGCACGGGCCGGACCAAACGTTCCCGATTCGTACACGCTCAACAGGGGTACGTTTACTACATGTTTAGTTAATACCGATAGTTTTAATTATAAACATTTGCACAAGTATTGACACATGTCTAGCGTGCAACTGTACACAGTATTAGTATCACTATATATTAATAAAAACGTCTCATTCCAGGCATGGATGAAGCATTTTTCTCTGTCGACACGAATGTTGCCAGGAGACGCTCCTCGGGCACGTCGAGTTATTACTTGTTTCCCACGGATTGGACTGTCCGAATGGCGGCATCGGTTGTGACTAATGGACACAGACTATGGAAACTGTTGAGTGACTTTGCCCTGTCTATTCTTCTTGCTTTGCTCCTGACAACGATTTTGAATTATTGGACTCCGGCATCATCGTACAATGTCCATAAATCACTCGTAGACACGTTTGTGCGTGTTAGGCACGCGGGGAACCTGACTTTTACCGAGGTAAGATTATGATCAAATTATTACCTGTAAAATTCGTGAATGAAAATATCACTATTTCAAAATAGTGTGTGCATGGGTATTCCGCAGGTAACCTTTAATTTCTAATATATATATATATATATATATATATATATATATATATATATATATTACCTGTAAAATTCGTGTGAATGAAAATATCACTATTTCAAAATAGTGTGTGCGTGGGTATTCCGCAGGTAACCTTTAATTTCTAATATATATATATAATTATTATTATATATATATATATATATATATATATATATATATAATATATAATGCTAAATTAATTATGTCTCTCTAATACTGCTGTTTTGATATGGATTGAGAATTACACGATTAAAAATTTATAGTGATATTTCACCTGATAATATCTTTGCTGTTTTTCTTGTATTATATGCGTAGAAATTTTATTAACATGCATAGTGTATTAATGAATGACTGCTGTACTCCGTCTCAATGATTGTGACACGATTGTTTCAGGTGAGAACGACCGACGAGATGTGGCGATACATGGAGCACAGCTTTGTGTCGTCTTTGCTCCTCAGCACTCCCCACTACGTCGCCGATGACACAAACTTTGTCGTTGGCATAGCTAGGATACGACAGCTCAGAGTTAGAGCCGGTATTGCCTTTCGTATTATCTATCAATGTACTAAATATATGTAAATGTTAATTAATGAAGAAAAAAAAATATATCGTATTATCTAGCAATGTCAATGTATTATCTACCAATGTACTAAATATATGTAAATGTTAATTAATGAAATATATATATATATATATATATATATATATATATATATATATATATATATATATATATATATATATATATATATATATATATATATATATATATATACACACACCGGTATATTGTAACCTATTCAAATTCAATTGCTAGCAAAACCAAAATAACTCGTTTTTAATCGCTGATGTTGTACACGTTGTGGTCCTTACTGTTACCTACAGGTGTACATAGTGTGTATGTAGAATACTGTGATATCTTTTCATATGGATTATAAGAAAATTAATATTAATTTTAGATAATAAAATGTGTAACTGGTGGAATGAAAATGAATTATAAATGCATATAATAGTAGTTCATTCATAATGTCCCAGAATGATGTTATCACGTGTTTTCCAGGTCCGTGTTCCAACTCCTACGGGACACGTCGTTCACTGCGCCACTCCTGTTTCATGCCGTACAGCTTTGGAGCGGAAGACAAGTCTTCTTATTCGCCTTCCTGGCACAGTGTCGTCAGGAAGAATTCCAATGTGATCCACCAAAGTCCGTGGACCTATCGTTCGGCTGACGAAACTGGCACGCCTTCGATATGGGGCAGATACCAGACGTTTTCTGGTGGCGGCTATATAATCCCAGTATGGTCTACGCGAAGCTCGAAGATGATAGTGTCGCTAGAGAAATTACGCAATGCGTCCTGGGTAGACGAGAAGACGAGGGCTGTGTTCTTGGAGTTCACAGTTTTCAATCCAGCAGCTAATTTGTTTGCTTCAACCGTTCTCGTGTTCGAGTTCAGTGATATGGGAACTATCGATCCTAGTTACTACGACATCGCTGTTTATAAACTCCACATGCTAGTAACCAAAGACGACATATATCGTTTTGTATCTGAAATAGCCTATTTGATTGTGGTCAACATATACATTGTAAAAACTATTCGGCACCTTTGGCATATGCGTCGTACGCTGTTGCAGTATTTCTCGACAATTTGGACATTTGTAGATTGGACCATCATTTCACTCACATTTTCCCTCGCAGCTATCATCTTGTGGCGGAATATAATTACAATGCGAATTTCGGCAGAGATTAGGGAAGGTAGAGGCAAGACGTTCATATGCTTCTATCAACTTATGGTATGCGACACAGTTCTCACGTCGATGCTTTGTGCGCTCCACTTTTTGTTAATGATGAACGTCTTGAGGTGGTCTGTCTTCCTAGGAAAACGTAACATATTTTTCGCCTTTAACATCTCACGCGCCAGACGGTATGTTTGCTATATAGCGTTTCTCTTCTGTGTGGTATTTGTAATGACTGTTCTTACATCACAGGCCCTGTTCGGGTCGTATTGCAACGGATACAAGGACTTCGCCAAAGCTGTTATGCATGTCGCAAGTTTGTTCCGATACAGCGATGTTTGTAGCAAGAACGAATGTATACACGACTCGCCGTATGTCAGTTTTCTGTTCTTCGGCTTCGCGGCGTTCTTCGTCGTGTCAATGTGCCGCCTCCAGGTGTTCATGTGCGGCATCACGGCGAGGTGTTCGACGAGGATGTCACAGCAAGAGAAGGACGATCTGCAGTTTGTCGACTATTTCACGAGTCGGCTGCTGGTCCACATCGGTTACTGGAACATGGACGACTACGTAGCACACATGACATCGCAGCAGCAATGGCGGGAAAACAACCACCCCGGATTCGGCCAAGGCGCAGCACTAAGTGGTACTAATCTTCGGCCACCTCCGCCAACTCCACGCATGGAAGATCCAACTCTTCGGCCACCTCCGCCAACTCCACGCTTGGAAAATCCAACTCTACGGCCACCTCCGCCAACTCCACGCTTTGAAGATCCAACTCTTCGGCCACCTCCGCCAACTCCACGCTTGGAAGATCCAACTCTTCGGCCACCTCCGCCAACTCCACGCTTGGAAGATCCAACTCTTCGGCCACCTCCACACAATGATCCTCCAACTGTTCGGCCACCTCCGCGCAGCGACTCAGCCTCCATGGCGACACAGACATTGCAGCATTTTTATCCAGGGAAAGTGCACACCATGCGGGCGAATCCCTACGCCTCTAGTCACGGAAACCCAAACGGCGAATATGGGACCCGTGTGAGGGTAACGTCACGTCCTGCCTTTAATCAAATGTAAAGAACACGGCCGACATTCAACAGTGTTGTGGAACGTCACGTCCTGCCATTAATCAAATGTAAAGAACACGGCCGACATTCAACAGTGTTGTGGAACGTCACGTCCTGCCTTTAATCAAATGTAAAGAACACGGCCGACATTCATCAGTGTTGTGGTACGTCACGTCCTGCCTTTAATCAAATGTAAAGAACACGGCCGACATTCAACAGTGTTGTGGAACGTCACGTCCTGCCTTTAATCAAATGTAAAGAACACGGCCGACATTCAACAGTGTTGTGGAACCTTACGTTTTGCCTCTGGTCATGACATAATCAGTACTGGTACCGTCATGGAGGAAATACAAGAGTTGTAACTCACGTATTCATTCATTGTTAAAAATTGATGCAGGTGTTGTAAAAATTTATAGGAACATTTAAAATGTATCGATTTTAATAGACTAGACAAATTATATAGACAAGTCGTGGGTACTTATTGATTTTATGTTACAAGTTCTCGTCCAAGTTAGGGACTGTTTTATAATGTCTTGAGCTGTTTTGCCAAATATTGTGTTAAGGCGTTGTTGTAATTTTACTAAATATATAATCGGTAATAAATGTACTAATGATAGAGTTGTACATAGTTAAATGGGGTATCAAAATGTTTAGAATAATTACGCTTATGTTAATTATAAATGTCTATATCCATAATTTAAGCATATTTGACAGAAATGCACAAAAACACATATACAATTTATGTTGGTTTCATGACCGAAAGTGTACCATAGTTTACACACGGCATATGCTGACAATGGTTATACAAAATTATCAAGACTATCTCAGTTAATTTCCAAACTGAATGACACCAGATAGCAGTATCGGAGGTACCAAGCTCCCACAAAAACGTTGTGGCCAATTTTATTCGGATTTCACTGCTGCCAAAATGCGCAAATAGTTCATTAGTGTTTAAGAAAGTTGAGTGTACAATCAGGACTGACTATTCGCGTGATCACAGCTCTACAGCGTTCGTAACTAATTAGGTGAAAGATATCCTAGATAGAGTCAGAGATCACTAATAGTAAATGTGTGGCCATTGACATTGAGTGTTTTTTCTTCAAATATGAACGTGACAGCGGATATAGGCTGTACTAAATACTGCTCGGTTGCTCCGCCCCATTCTGGAAATTATCATACGCATGCGCACAAACAGACTTGACGATAAATGCAAGAGCTGGCGCACCAGAATTGCCTGATGAGCCAGAAGGCAGAATGATCTGAAAAATGTTTTAAATTTGACGTTTTTAAAAAGCATTTTATATTTCGAAAAGTAATTTACTGATTTCGAAACTGCTTTCACTTTTCAATTTCCCATGGCTGCAGCCATATCATAAAAATATAAAACAAAATAGATCTGCAATGTGAAATTTTCATTGACATCCCAAACATCAACTGACAACAACAACACTGTCACTTACTTGTCACTTACCGTCCCACTCTGCCTCACTGACACTGTCAGCGATGGTGACATGTGCAATTGCTCGTTTGTGTTATTGCCTTGATTCAACGGATGTCCAGTTGTATAACCGCGTCAGTTGTGAAGACTACAAGATGTAAGGAAGTTAGTAATAAAAGCAATAATATTCGAGAACTGTTCAATTTTTTTATATGAAAGTGATCTTTCTAACGTTTGGCACTTTCCTAATGTCGTCAATCGCAAATGGCTAAATAGTTGTCTTAAAATCAGACTTCATGACGAATAGATTCAAATGTATTTCACAATGATAAATGTATTACCCATAGAATATTTAAAGAAGTATTCGAGTTTGAACCATACTTAACATTGTTACCAGAGAGATTAAGAATTATGTTTACTCAATTTAGGCTGGTAACACAAACCTGCCTATTGAAATAGACCAGATGGTTCAATATTGATAGAAATGAAAGGTATTGTACTTTGTGTAACAGAAATGAGATTAGGGGTGAATTTCATCTAATGTTTCAATGTGACACTTTAAGAGACCAAAGAAAAAAAATTCTGACTAGATATTTTTTTAATCACCCTAATTCTTTCAAGTTGTCCGTGTTGTTTAATATTCATAGTTTAGGTAAACTAATAAGAATTTGTAAATTGATAAAAATAATAATTGGTAAGATTAACCTACCATTGACTGTTCTAATTATTATGTAATGAGTATTTACAAGTACTTTGGATATTGTATATTTATCTCATGCACCATTGTATGGTATTAGAGAATAAAACATGACTTGACTTGATCGTCAATTTACAAAATGGCGCAGGTCGGAGTGACACTGCTCGCTATTTACTAGGTATGTTTAGATTTACTGAAACGGTGCCCTGCGCCTCTGCCAGTGTTACTTTTAATGAATCTTCAATTATAATATTAAAATTAAACTAAGAAAAGAACATCTGCTAATAATAATCACGTGTGTGTTTGTTTGTGTGTGTGTTTGCGTGCGTGCGTGCGTGCGTGCGTGCGTGCGTGCGTGCGTGCGTGCGTGTGGGTGTGTGTTATTAACACTGATCTGATTTTGGAATTACTATGTGACATGATTTGAGAAAAACAATTGCAAAACACAATTGGTTGGTAGCCATCTTGAAAATTACAAGTTGTACATTTCCATGCACATTGAAAAAAATGTGCATAACAATGAAAGGTAACCATCAGAAATATATCTACACATTATAATTAGTGAAATGATTATTCGTCCGGCCACGTAGACACCACTGGCCAGCTACTTATCGTTACTTCCGTTTATTTTATTAATATTTTTTAGTTTATTCTTAATATTTTCCCGGGACATTTTATTAGTGCCAGAAGAATAGCTGTTCAATATTAGGTCCGTGCCTAAACAAACAGCAACAGCCTTGTCAATTAATGAGTGCACGGTAATTATGCATCTTGACGTTTTCAGCACGGACCAGTTTTGCATTTACGTTTCTGTTCTTCTCACAGTACATTAGTTGCCTACATGATTTTTTTAAATACGAAAGGCCACAATATTTAAAAAATGTGATGAAAGGAGTGATGTAGGAGCCAATACAGTAAGGATCCGATACTTGGTGCCTCATATGTGAGTTCCTCGCCGCAGATCACAGCACCACAAATGCTGTTGTATTCATGCTAGAATGGAATGCAACCGTCCAAATGATTTGGGTGAAAGTCTAATTTTTTTTTTCGAATTAATGAATACCGACGCCGGTATGTTGAATTACAGAAACAGGAATCTGTGTAATAGCGCTGATACAACAACTCGAATTGCAACATCATCTTGGAGTCCGTCTTGTCAAGTTTGATATAGTCGGGTGTGCTAGTCTTCTCTGCTTCAGGAACCATCTGTCTGAACACCTACAACTAGTGAAGGGTGGATGACATCGAGACGACTATGATGGGCAAGATTGTCTCAGATGGACAAGTGTCAAGCTTTCCCTCGCTCTCATAACTATGATATCAGCCAGTTTAGGAACTCCAGGTTCATAGAACACACCTATTTGTCCCACACTCCTAAACTTTTAATACCGTCACCCACTGCACTTGTAATAATGATGTGTTGTTTAACATAGTGAATGGGCAGGTCGCAGATAAGAAGGTTAATGCCCACAATGCAGTGGCCACTGGGGATAGTATGGCTGCAGAATGTAAGGTTAGTCTATCCATGCCAAGGCAGTCACAATGGAGACCATGATAAAAGGGTTGAAAATAGTAAATAAGGGACACGTCTGTTTATGACATGCAGCAATTTACTAAGATTACTTGTGACATCACAGAGGAGAGTTGTCACCCTGGACCTATGCTTTGAGCTCGCGCCACTTCCACCGCCCTCGTTGACGACAGTGTTTGGAGTGAGAATACCAAAGGATAGGGGTCAATCAAAATACACGAATAACTCAGGAGAACAGGAACGGCAATCTGTCCACAATCAAGCTTACTCTGGAGATGATCTTACCTGCCAGGGACTCAATCATGAAGAGTGTCCACCACAAGAAAGAGCTCATCAAGGTACTCTGCACTGAAAACGACGATATACGCATGTGGCGGGGGAAGCGAACTGTGTGTACAAACACGAAGAAGCTGCTTGTGTAATTCGACATCCATCCATATGTGAGCCGGGTCAGTATTAATTAAGTCGATCAACTGTTGGAGACTTTCATCCATATCAGTTGGAGGATTACATTTCGTTGTGGCACGAATGACCTATTATAACAGTCTTTGTGGTGCTGTGCGTCTGCGGCGCGGACGTTACATACGAGGCACCAAGGAAGCGGATCCTTACTGCATCACTCCTTTCATCACATTTTTAATATTGCAGCCTTGAAACTTTTCGTATCTGAGAAGATCATGGATGCAACGAATGCATTATGAGAAGAACAGAAACGAAAACTGGTCCGTGCTGAAAATGTCAAGATGCATAATTATCGTGAACTCATTAATTACAGGCTGTTGATATTCGTCTAGGCACGGACCTAAAATTAAGCAGCTATTCTTTTGGCACTAATAAAATAATAATAAGGTAAAAAAAATAAACGGAAATAATGCGCAATAGCTGGACAGTTGTGCTTACACGTCCGGACGAATAGACATTTCATTAATTATAATATGTAGATGTATTTATGAAGACACAGGGAATGCTGTTTTTAAGCTTGAATGTATTGGCTGTATAATGATAAAAAACAAATGCATATGCACTGGGAATGACAACACACCAACAGAACAACAAAACATTGACAATGTATTGCAAGATGGACTAGCAAAGCGAAGTTCCTTTTATGATGCAAGATTATTTGCTAAATTTACTTGGCAGAAATATGCGGTAAATACGTGTTGTATAGAAGTAAAAAAAATATCAACAAACATGTTACTAAGCGCAGAGCTAGTGTATACCGAGCTTGGTCACTCCAACTTGCGCCATTTTGTAAACTGACGTTCAGCGCCACCATGTAAAGGGCAGCTACAACTTTCGTCAGCGCATCCGGTAGCTTGATTCCGCATGCGCCAACCCTCTAGTTGCATTTCCGGGGGAGAGGGCAATCGACATAAACCGCTGTTGACAATGCGATTGCGTTTCATCCTATCTGCTACACATACGCAAATCTCTAATATTATTGCATTTATTACAAACCTCCTTAAACCTGGTAATGTAGGGGAAGGCAGTGTTAGTTGTGCCACTGGGTTAGTTGAGCCACCCATGTTTCCCAGGAAACTACAACATCGACAGTTACATGGTACCACCCAGTGGTTGGACATGTTATTAGAACATGATTGATGTACAATAAGTGCCAATTGTCACAACGGCCCGAAAATGTGTGTTAAAAAAATTTTTTTTGACGTTTTTCGAAACTTTTTGGTGATTGTGATTAGTGTCTGCTGGTGTGTAAACTATCGATGCATGTGACCAGACTTTATTATCTGTGCACTTACAAATGGTTTAGCTATGCACAGCGAAGACGATTATTTATTTATGTATCACTTCGCGCATTAAAGAGAAGTTACTTAAAAAAAGCTTAATTGTTGCAACGGGGCTAGTTGAGCCACTCAAGGCCCAAGGGAGGGTTAGCTGAGCAGCGGGTAAAGAACGAAGATGAGTGTTCTTTACCCCAAAATACATCAGGAAATTAATTTTTCCGAATAAATTGGGACATCGGATCGCTATCAAGGTAATATATTAGCAAGTTACGCTGGTTGCGATTGGCCTTTAAGTCTATATTAATTAAGTGTGTCGACTTATTAATTCAGCATGTAGACTTGTCAGAGACTTATATGCCAATCGCAAAAAAAGTGTCACTAACTGATAATAACTTGCTTTGTACTAAAATTCCTTAACAACTCAGCCAACACATCTACCCAATGGGTACACCATCTGACAAGTCTACACGCTTAATTAATAAGTCGTTATTATAGACTTATATGCCAATCGCAAAAAAAAGTGTCAATAACTGCTAATAAGTTGCTTTGTAGCTATCCGATGTCCCAATTCGCTCGGAAAAATGAATTCCTTGATGCATTTTGTGGTAAAGAACTCTCGTCTTCGTTCTTTAACCGCTGCTCAACTAACCTCCCTCAGGCTTTGGGTGGCTCAACGAGGCTCATTTTGACAATTAAGCTTATTTAATTTACTTCTCATTAATGTTCGAAGTGATGTAAATTATCTTCTTCTATGTGCTTAGTTAAACTATTTCTAAGTGCACAAATAATAAAGTCTGGTCACGTGCACTAATAGTTTACACACCAGCAGACATTAATCACAATTAACAAAAGTTTCGACAAACATCAAAAAACATACTTTTAGCTCACATGTTCTGGTCGTTGTGACAAATGTAACCTATTATAAGTCAACCGTGTTCTAATAACATGTTCAATCGCTGGGTGGTACCACGTAACTGTCGCTGCTGTAGTTTCCTGGGAAACATGGGTGGCTCAACTAACCCAGTGGCTCAACTAACCTTGCATTCCCCTACGTATACATATGTGCTTAATTGTGGTAAAGCAACTTATTAACATACTTCCATAACTTCACAGACTTTTAGCAATAACTAATGCACCCGTCTGAATTTATATTTGTGTGCGTCACACACACACACACACACACACACACACACACACACACACACACACACACACACACACACACACACACACACACACACACACACACACACACACACACACACACACACACACACACACACACACACACACACACACACACACACACACACACACACACACACACACACACACACACATATATTGATATATATTTTATAATAATTTGGTTATCCATTATTGATTAAAAAAAAATGTATAACTTAACTATTCAACAACACGAAAAACAATGCAATTATCAAAATTAAAACAGTCGGCAATAAACGAATATGGATCTGCTGGAATAGCCCTTTAAAAAAATCGTATTTCCAAAAGTAATTTACCGATTTTGAAACTGTTTTCATTTTCAATTTCCCATGGTTGCAGCCATATCATAAAATATCATAAAACAAAATAGACTGACATCACCAACATCAACTGATAACAACAAAACTGTTACTCAGTCACTGTCCCTCTGTCCTGTCATGGCGATGTGTGCAATTGTTCGTTTGTGTTGTTGTCTTGATTCAGTGGATGTCTACTTGTATAACCGCGTCAGTTGTGAAGACTACATTACCAGGTTTAAGGAGGTTAGTGATAAAGCAATAATTATCGAGAACTGTTTGTGTAGCAGCCAGAAAGGATGAAACGCAATCGCATTGCCATTGTCAACATCGGTTTATGTCGATTGACCTCTCACTCGGAAATGTAACATGAGAATTGGCGCATGCGGAGTCGAACTACCGGATGCGCTTTGGTCTTTGGTTTGCTTACTCCAAACAGCCACTTCTGGGGCTAACATAGGAGACGCTGATGAAAGTTGCCCCTTACGTGGTGGCGCTGAACGTCTATTTACAAAATGGCTCCTCTATGTAAATTCGTAGTAGAGTGAAGTAACTCGGTATATACTAGCTCTGCTAAGCGGTGCGCTGATGTGATGAGTCGCCGTGGAAATGTTGAGAACGAGTCATGTTACCTGTCGTTTATCCCTAATTAACAATTATGATAAAAATAGCAGATGATATTCACAAAACTTCATCAGCACTTGTTCTGTTTCGCAAATGCCATACTCAGTGGCAATGTCGTTCATTTATATCTATATGACAATTGTTTTGGCCCAGACGATGAGATAGGCTATTTTTAAAATGGCTGTAAAATTTGTTCAATGATGCCAACGTGGCATCGTGCAGTTTCTGGATCAGTACACCCTAAAGTGCCAGAAACCACAAAAAACTTCGTATATACCCTACTTCCAGGTCTGTCCCCTCTGCTGCCGGACTATTAGTGGACCAAAGCTAACACACATGGGTACGTTTGCTTCTCTACTTCTGGGCTAATGGTAATTACATTATAATTGTTATAGCCTGGTGAAGTTAACGTTTATTCTTTGTCGATAGTCCCTAAAGTTCGCTTCATGATTGTAAAATCAAATAATTGTAACAATGCAATTTTAACAGCATTATTTCATCAATAAATTTAATGGTTGTCATGATATTCTCATTTTACTGCAAGCAATGGCGATATAAAGTACAATTGGCGATCATATCAAGGTAAAGCAGTTGTCAAAAACGTATACCTGTGTGCAACTTCGCACTGCCTGTATGAGTTAAACCTTAACCAATCGGGTACAAATGTCTTTGGATTGCTCTCTGGAATGTCTTGTTTACCTACCAATTGCTCATCTGCACGAATTGTTCAGTCGTTTCACTTGCAATTTCACTTTGTAAATACTATATACTAGACGTGGTGATATTGTGTTGTGGTGTTTAATAGTACGTAGTGCACATATATTACTGTAGCTTGTATCCGATATATTGCAAGCTGCAGTGCTGTTTGAATGTTATGATTGTGCGATCTTTGTATTGTTGCAGTTTTCGTCCTTCGCCATTGATTCTTGCAGATCCACAAAATGTTTTACTTTGTGACCGTCTTTGCAGATTCCATCTACATGTTTCTCTGCCAGAGTTTGGATGGCGTTGAGTTCGACTTTTTCTGTACGAGTGACGCTGGAGGTATCATACCAAGATAAGTGGCAATGTTGTTTTATCTGAGAATAAGCACATCACCGAAAGCTCCCTCATACCAAAAAAGTTAACCACGGCGGCGACGACTGGTGTAAAAGTAATTTAAATATGTAGTTCTGCAACATACAAGTTGGGATCGAATCTAGCTTTTATGACATATGTCAAGCGATTTAATTTAGTGATGGACAGTAACGCTGACAGACGTGAGTTTTAATGAGGTTAGTAATACAGCAATAATTTTCGAGAACTGTTTGTGTAGCAGAAACGATTAAACGCAATCGCATTGCCATTGTCAACAACTAAGCACCACTGATACAGCCATCAATTCAATTACAATTCACACGATGTATTAATCAATTACAATTCAATTAAAAATTGACCCTGGGTTTGGTCCCCTTGCAGAACATCAAACCACTCAGAATATACATCTCTTATCATAACTTTTTATCCGCAGAACATTTCTGCAACAACCTCTTTTTCGGCACTCTGTCAAAAACTTTTTGAAGATCCAAGAATGTTTATTTATTTGGTAATCAGTTTTGTTTATCCTGTCAATCTTGGTTGACCATTTACACACAAAAAAGGTAAGTTTCTATATAGCGCAGTATCCTATCCTCGGGACTGCTCAAAGCGTTTTACATTTCACCCACTGGCAGACCTGTTCATTCCAAAGCCATCTCTACTTCTCTGGGAAGCATTCAGCCACGCTGCAATTATTGTGCGAAGACTATTCGTGCAGATACTCACCTCTGTATGTAGCCAGGTGCTCATTAGAACAGGTCGGTGAACTGGGGCGCGGTGGTCGTGTGGTAGAGCGTCGGGCTTTCGATCGAAGGGACGGTGTTTCGAAGCTTGGGCAATTTCGTTCACCCCATTTTGCCTGTGTCTTTCGAAAGAGACAGTAAAAGCCGTTGGTCCCTTATATATGGTGTCTATGACAGGGGAAGTAAAAGATCCTACGCAGGCAAATTGAGAAAAACTATGATGGACTCACTAACTCTAGAGAAGGACACTCTTAAAAAACCAGCGCAGCATGATCTCTAAGCAGATTCTGCTTAATGGATGGTGGCTGCCTAACATAAAGAAGAAGAAAGGGTGGCAAGAGGATTCGAACCCGGGTTCTAACCGCTACGCTACCGCGCCCCACATACACATTTTATAAGAATCAAATATTCACACTTCCAGTGGCCAGTTAGACATGAGACACCTACCAATTGATCTCCAAGTGTAATACAGTGTCAAATGATATCAAGTTCAATACAATAATGCTGCTGATGGGGAGATTAAATACTTCCAACTGATTGCAGTTACAAGCAGAGTTGGCCAGTGTAAACCATGTGTAGACTACCCCCTTGTGCCAACTTCATCTTAGATACAGGATCAGGTTCCTGCAGGTTCAACATCAAAGAAGATCTATATCTGATTCCAGGCTGTTGTGGTTAATTGAATTATCTGAGCTGATATTGAACTAAAATCTATGAAATGAAATTTAATGAACTGGGAGTGAGTCAAAAGAATAGTATTGGCTGGGCCCTTTGTTCAACCATAAATGCTATATTTATGTGTTGTTGTTGTTGTTGTTCAAATTAAATATGCATTTATGGTGACTGGTGTTTCCTTGGTCAGATCTGCCTGGTCTTTTGAATGAGGTTTTTAAGGCTCATACGGGCAAATTGCTAGAATGAAAGACCTGGGACCGTTCTACGAAGATAATGCGCTTACAAGGAAACCCCATCGTAAAACAGAATTGTTGGCGCGTCGATAAGGCAATGACTACCTTGTCCACTTGCCATCTGGTATTTTGCCTTAGATGAAAATATTGCTAAATCTTTTTTAATCTAATGTGTTTTTCTGTCTGTTTTCTTTCTTTTCTTCCCCAGCGACCAATGCTGCCCACGGGATTATACACCGAATGGTTCTTCCCGTAATCAATGTAGATGTTGATATTAGATAGACACCGCTGGAGATGATCGGTGTATCCAAACAGTTACCAGACCTAGCGCCAGTAGTTTACATGCCGTTTACATATTACCCCTATTACATACAGCGTTTTGGAAAGAATACGGCCGTATCCCTTATTTATACTGATTTGTTTCAAATTTACATAGACATCTGCCGTGATAAACAAAGTATATTATTATCTTGTGATCGTCACAACAGTATAAAATTGAAGCGTCGTTGACGCTTGCATTGAATGTAAGCAGACAGTTTGGCAGATTTCTGGCGAAACCTAGCGGAATTCGTTTGGTGTACGTATCCTGATATAGATGGCGACACTGGTTCGGAATATGAATGCTGATTCACCGTTGTAAACAAGCTTCTTGTTTCAAAGTCATTTGCTATGCAAATATAGACAGACTGAAACACCTGCAACTACCATCCCTGGCATACCGAACGAGGAGAGGAGATATTATCCAAACGCACAAGATACTACACGGCATCGATGACATAAACAAAGACGATTTCTTCACAACTAACACTCAGAGCACACGCGGCCAAAAAGAGAAAGTATACAAGACACCCAGCAGACGCGACATAAGACACCCAGCAAACGCGACATAAGACACCCAGCAGACGCGACATAAGACACCCAGCAGACTCGACATAAGAAATATGCATCTTCGAAACGCGTATTTCATGACTGGGATGACCTACCACCATCAGCTGTAGAAGCCCCAAACATCCTTGCGTTAAAAAAACTTTATGATCTCTGGAAGAGGGACAGATTAAAATTTTAAAACAAGCAAAATTTATTTTATTATATGTACAAACCAGGCCACCTTTTTCTCACATCTATGAATTGCGACGAATAAAGGAGGGCATTTAAAAGGCTAAACAAGCCTTATTTACAGTTAAATTGTACCTGTGTTAGAACCCGATGACCCAGGCAAGTACGTAGGCAAGTACGTAGGCAAGTACGTAGGCAAGTATACAGCAGCTCCGCCTTAGGAAAAACGCACTGGATGAACTTGGCGCCAGCTCGCGAAGCGATGGAAGGGTGAAGAGCCACATTGACTGCATCAACGTATCGGCTTCAGTTCACGGCCACAGTGCGAAGTCTTACAAGGGCGTCAAAGCTTGCTCTCCGCCGGGTTCAATAGCGTTTCAGTCAGACCGTTCAACCGGCATTGTTCTGTCGATATTGTCTCTTAATGTGAGTGGCATGTGGCTGGCTTTTGAGACCGCGCCTCGCCTAATAGCAGACTACGTTTGTTCGCGCTGGAACCGAGCATAGCTTAATGAATTCATCAACACACTTTTCTGAGGTTCACGTTGTCAATTACAATGGGCCTTGATCGGTTAATAGAGGTTAATCAATAAAAGGTGTGCGGTGCCAATACGTTTAGGCAGTGTACCGTTTATGCAAAACTGTACACTTGGAACATTAAATGAGTAAATCACTATATATATATATATATATATATATATATATATATATATATATATATATATATATATATATATATATATATATATAATATATATATATATATATATATATATATATATATATATATATATATATATATATATATATATATATATCCATTTTACTTTACAGAAGAATACAGGTTATAATAATAATAATAGTAATAAGAATTATGATTATCATAATAATAATATCATAATTTGTATAATAATTTGTATAGCGTCATATCCACACAGTGCTCTATGGCGCTTTACATCGCACTATTACTAGATATATAATTAAAATATATACATTTATAAATACAACAGTAAATGTAAGACATAATAATAAATGCAAATAAATAGATGAATAAATGCAAGACTATATAACATGCTCAGTGTGGAACGTAGAAAACATGATAAAACGATAAAAGAATTAAAAGGCCAGACGGGGTCCATAATATTGTGATGTTAATGACTCCTTCGACCGCTAGCATTAAGGTTAATGGTTAATAAATAAAATTAAATATAACCAATAATTAACCACAAAGGTTAATGTGTTGTGTGCGCCTCCTCGCTAGTAACTGCCAACCAAGGTAATGGGTGCAGTGTGTGCCACCCACACACTCACTTATTCCCAACAAGAACTTTTAAAGTGTGTAGTTCCGCACAGGAACCGCTCGCTACACGTTGGTTAAAATAACATTAACCCTAACTTTAAGACGGCACGTGATTAGCCAAGCGTGACAGAGGTACATGTTAGCGCCGATACGGTAGACTATTCACTCGGCCCAGACTCGTCGTACGTCGTCGCGACCCAACAGAGCCCGTCTCAGCACGCATGCGTTTGTTTGTCGGTGCTGACGGCTTCCTTAGAAACCTCGGCGGTGATCGGGTCACTATCCGTCAAGTTTGCTGCCCATGGTATGCTGTGTATGAAGCGACGGATTATGGACCCAGTCTGGGAACGTGGATTAATGTAATACTTGTTGGATACCCTGTGTAGATTGGACTACCTTTGCCTTGCGATGAGTCGTGTCAACTGACGGTAGGTTGGGCATTGCCTTCTCTCTTATAGACGTAATACAACAAACTGTTTGGTTTGTTGATATATTCGCAAACGGACAATGTGAAATGTAGTTATGCGCCGAATGGTTCTTTCCGTGGCCAATGTTGACACGGATGTTGGTAGACCAGCTGTCTGCGGTGGGTAACTCAGTAGTTAAAGCGGCACCCAGTACAGAATAGTTAGTTGGGTATCAACATTATGGACTGTGTGTGCCTCGGGTCTTTGGCATAATTTGTATTCTTTGCTGGTTGTGGAAGGTAGTTTGCCTCCTGGAAAACAAACTGGGTAAATGCAAAGGTTTTATGAGAAAACATGTTGGATTGCTTGTATGTTTTAGTTACCTTCATTGACGCTTCCGGTTCACTGTTCAAGCAAGTACCAGAATTATCATGGACAGCTGCAACTCATATTGGTAGGAACAGGAATATTCTATTGTATGGATTGTGTATTCTAACCTTGACGTTCGGGTCCAGAAAGTAAGCTTACTTTTAACCTAGTTATACCCTCATTTATTGTTCATCATTTATGGTTATGAGAACGTGAGTTTTACGTAGGGTAGGTCATTGCTTAAATCTGAAATCTCCGAATTTTCCTATATCACATAGTTTGGTCTTTGGCATAATTTGTATTCTTTGCTGGTTGTGGAAGGTAGTTTGCCTCCTGGAAAACAAACTGGGTAAATGCAAAGGTTTTATGAGAAAACATGTTGGATTGCTTGTATGTTTTAGTTACGCTTCCTGTACTCGTGGCGAAGAAATAATGTATGTATCATTAATGCTAAACAACATCTGCTATGTCTGAATTCGGTCGCCTATTCTCCGTTTCTGTGCGAGACTCAACAATTTGAGATGTTTGCTTTGGTATTCCAGTTCCCCGTGTTCTGAAATTCTACTGGAGACAAATAGACAAATGTGATTATACATGCCGATTATTGTTATGAAGCATATTAAAATTACAGGCGTCATTACTGGAAACTCATGTCTTTCTAATGTCAGAGTTTAATGTATCTAGTAGGCCAACCAACATCTGGTAAAGCTATTCTACTCCTGCAAAAGGCACAATGTCTTGCAACAACGCATTTCAAACATAATGTCGGTTTTCAGTTGGCATATTTAATTAGGCGTGGCTGGATGGCGGATTTGACATCGGCGCAAGGTTGGTTGTTATAAGACACGGTGGTATCCATATATTGTCGATTTCGCCACTTTTCCAGAAGCAAATTTATAAATTATTATCGTGTGTGCGCGTGTGATTGTGTGCGTGTGGTGTGTGCGTGTGGGGTGGGTAGGTGTGTGTGTGTGTGTGTGTGTGTGTGTGTGTGTGTGTGTGTGTGTGTGTGTGTGTGTGTGTGTGTGTGTGTGTGTGTGTGTGTGTGTGTGTGTGTGTGTGTGTGTGTGTGTGTGTGTGTGTGTGTGTGTGTGTGTGTGTGTGTGTGTGTGTGTGTGTGTGTGTGTGTGTGTGTGTGTGTGTGTGTGTGTGTGTGTGTGTGTGTGTGTGTGTGTGTGTGTGTGTGTGTGTGTGTGTGTGTGTGTGTGTGTGTGTGTGTGTGTGTGTGTGTGTGTGTGTGTGTGTGTGTGTGTGTGTGTGTGTGTGTGTGTGTGTGTGTGTGTGTGTGTGTGTGTGTGTGTGTGTGTGTGTGTGTGTGTGTGTGTGTGTGTGTGTGTGTGTGTGTGTGTGTGTGTGTGTGTGTGTGTGTGTGTGTGTGTGTGTGTGTGTGTGTGTGTGTGTGTGTGTGTGTGTGTGTGTGTGTGTGTGTGTGTGTGTGTGTGTGTGTGTGTGTGTGTGTGTGTGTGTGTGTGTGTGTGTGTGTGTGTGTGTGTGTGTGTGTGTGTGTGTGTGTGTGTGTGTGTGTGTGTGTGTGTGTGTGTGTGTGTGTGTGTGTGTGTGTGTGTGTGTGAAAGAGAGAACACGATAAGGAGAGAGAAAGCGTGTTATGCGGTCTCTAATTCATACGGTTTCAATTATGGCTCGTTGTTTACAATATTACGTCACACAGCCAGGATGTATTTCAGTATGACGTGCCAACAATGACACCGACGGCACACAAGCCACCAGCGCTTTGTGCGGTCGCTCCGTGTTTCACACACTACTCCGCCCGGCGGGCTTTCCACCAACAATGTGTATTGGTAGATTATCTTGACCAATCTGTGGCACGAAGCTGGTGAATGAAACACGTAACAGGGAGAGTCGACGAGTCGGGAGCCGCGGTAGTGTAATAGTTACCACATTTGTTTTACGAATAACATTTCCTATAGTCACACGATAACAGAATTTGTGTGGCTTGTGGATGGTGTTAGCTCAACAAGAGTCGCACGGTAGACTCACCAAAACACACTGACATTTCAGTATAATAAACATTTAATGTATTCTGAACAATAATATATTCTCTGCTGCCCCGTTCGACAAACTTTTCTTTATAAGATGTCATGTTCTGATAATTGTATTACCGAGATAATGACACAGGCGCATCCTCGGGTACACAGGCGCATCCTCGGGCACACAGGCGCATCCTCGGGCACACAGGCGCATCCTCGGGCGTCGCTTTCGACCGGATGATCATCGTTTACGCCGCCACTTTCTCCTTCGCGTTCTCCCTCGCTGCTGCCTATATGGTCAACGTAGAAATAATCGTTAAAACCGCTGCTGAAAAAAATGGCGCCATTTTGAATTCTGTGTTCTCATTAGCAAAATTTTTTTATAGAAAATACAGATAGAAGGAATTTCCTGGATGGATTAAAAAGGCAACCATCATAAAAACCGATATTAATTTGATAGGTCAATTTAATAGGTTAATTTATATTCCATTATGAAGACACGTCTAACATAATGTCCGTCGAATTCGTGGAATATAAATCTTATTGTGAACCGCTACAAAAACATAGAGAGAACTCTCGCTACATGGAACATGTTGGTTCTTGGCCAAATTGTTCCATATGTGCGATGTTCCTTTGTGGAACATTCTAGGACTTGACCAAACTGTTCCGTATGTGCGATGTCCCTGTATGGAACGTGTTGCGACTGTTCCATGTGTGAGATGTTCCTTGGTGGAACATGTTAGGATTTGGCCAAACTGTTCCATATGTGCGATGTTCCTTTATGGAACATGTTAGGACTTGGCCAAACTGTTCCATGTGTGCGATGTTCCTTTGTGGAACATGTTAGGACTCTTCCATATGTACGATGTTCCGTTGTGGAACATGGTAGGCAGGAAAGAAACAATAACGCGGGTCCGGGCGGGGATTTGGGGGGGGGGGCGGGAAGTTGTTCCTTTTAAGGGGTTGTTCCTTACACCAGGAGTCCACCCGTTTAGCTAGATACAACTGTATTTGAGTGACGATAATGTACAACTGTATCCTTGGTGTCTTCAGACTCGCGATGCAAGCGATGTCGCAGCATCACCGGCTGCCGGAGGGCAGAGTGACGGGCAGCCGTAGTGAGAGCCGCGCCACCAGCGGGTAAGCAACGCGAACACCCGTGTCACCGTCATCTAGTTGTCCGCAGGACGGGTCACATAAACGTCGTTCACGATACTTCTCCATTGGTGTATGTCCTGCACAACTGCACAAGTAGTGTTGGATAAGTGAAGTATCATCACTGCATGGTCTCCCTGGTTTTCTCTGTCCATGCTTTGGTTTGCCGAATAGCAAGTTCTCTCGTCAGTTCTTTACTCCTGGAACGACGCAGTTGCCAATAATATGCCCACGAATGCCTTTATTTCAAGTATAAGTCCCATGACATAATATGTATTAAAATAGTCATAACTTAAAATATAATAAATAGTTAAATATACAAAAGATATAACATCACCATTGTACACAATAATATATATATAGTTCCCTCGTCCATCTAAACCACAAAGGTCCACTAAAAATATTTATGCAGTTGGTCACACAAAAAATCATTCTCAATATCATATGAATAGACGTTTTTTTAAAGCGACTTTGTCTATTCGTTTTTTTTCATAAAATCGTATTATATAGTTTAAATTATACATATTCTAATATAATACTGACCACCCAAATGTTTCTAAATAAAGTAGAAGAAAATGTTAAAATCAACACTTCGATGTTTACAAAACCCAACCTCGCAGGAAGAGGCGGATCTTTGAAATGTCAGCCCTTGTCACTTATAAACGACTTCCGTGGCACCTGTCAATTCATCGAGCCAGCATATCACCGGCACGGCACGGTGTGGTTCGGCGGACAGCGTTCAGTGGTACTATATATAATTGATCCATTGTTCGTTTTCTTTAATATGTCCAACAAGAATGTTCTTTGAGACCAGTTTACGAGAAGTCAAAAAAATAATAGTCCTCATAATTCGGTAGCATTGTATTACTTCACCTCACCTATCCTCTTCGGGCCCAGTGGCCCATAAGGCCGAAGTGCATCTCCTCCAGCTCGCTCTGTCAGCTGCTACACGTCTGGCTTCGTTCCAGCTGTTCCACCCAAGTATGTGCCTTTCATTTTCAACAGTTGATCACCACGTTGTCTTTGGTCGACCAACCTATCTTCTACCTTCAGGCGTCCAGGTCAATGCTGTCTCACATGTGCTGTTCTTGTCCATTCGTAGGATATGTCCTACCCATTTCCATCTTCTTAACTTGACCTCAGTGCTGATTGTCTTCCATTTTGTTTTTGCAAGAATATTTCGATTTGATACAACGTATGGCCATCGAATTTGTAGGATTCGTTTAAGCATTTGAAAAAAATTTATCTAACTTTCTGTTGTCGCCTTCGTTTATTTTCCATGTTTCACTTCCATACAACAACACTGGTTTAGCAAGTGTGTTAAAAAGGCTCAATTTAGATATCAATATGTATATATTTGAACTCCATATTTGCTTTAGTTTCAGGGAGGATACCCTAGCTTTACGAATTATGTTAACAATGTCATCACCGCCTCCTCCTTGCTTACTGACATTAGCATCCGGGTTGTTATACTTGTCCACTTCCTTTAGCTCTTGATCATCAATTAGTATTCTGTTTTCGCATTTGCTGTTTATCCTCAATACTTGAGTTTTCTTTTTATTTATTCTTCTTCTTCTCTGCAGTTCTTTTGTCTTTGTTTGCATGAAAGTGTAGCATAATGACATTGTATTAAATTTATTTCTTCGATTTCAGTAAATACATTTCCCAACTGTTTAGTGTTTACCACATCGAGAATAACGTTATGTATATAATATAACATAAGCGACACCACAAACAACATAGTTAAACTATGCTGGTTGCAAATGACACAACATAAAGATTTTTTGCAGCATCAATACAAACACACGCACGCACGAACGCACGAACGCACGAACGCACGCACGCACGCGTAATACAAGGACAAGGCTTCGTTAGACGTTACCGTTGCGCTGCGTTACTGGCATAGACAGATATTTTGTGATAACATTGTTTAATATTGTTATCGTGACAATCACTTACGAACTACCAAGGTATCCCGTCCAGAGGATGGGCGTTTCTGCTGGTATATATAATTTTATTTTGGACAAGGCTGTTTACGTAAAAACTGCCTGCAGTTCGCTACGACTCTCTACCATACAACGCCAATTTGGATTCGACGCCAAAACTGCATTCGTTGCCGCACAGAATCTCGGGAAGACTCGAAGTGAAACATTCCGGTTGACGCCACCGCCACCTGACGACGACATATGGAAACGACCGGCGCCAGACTTCCGGCCTCAGGTGTGTATATATGTCAATACGAAATGATTACCCGAGATATTGCAGAAAACATAATGACTGCTCCCAATAGACGACCCCGAAAGTATTTTTGTTGCATTAAATTCCTTTTCACCAACATCATTTGTTTTCGACCGTCACACTGAAACCAGTAATGTTACTATTGTTCACCCCCTCCTCCTGCCCCCTCCCTCCTCCCCCCTCCCTCCATCACTCCCACCACTCCTTTCCCCCTCTTCCTATCCCTCTCCGATATCATGCATGGCGATCTTGGGCTAGTGATGCGTAGCAGGTAGTGATGGGGTGATATTCCCATCAAGTGTGGGTGTATCGAACTGAGACAATACAGTTGCTAGTCGTTGCCACCAGGTGTACGCCCCGCGGCCGCCGAAGAGAAACTCCCGTGATGCAATGCAGCCGTGGCGCTATGACCAGCCGGCCGACGAGGACGAGGCTGACGTCGGGGAGGCCCCGGACTCCTCGCTCAAGCTGCCGCGGATACTGCAGGCTCCTCCGCCACAGGAGCCGCAGTTCTTCACGCGCTTCCACGTTCCAGACCCCTTCGAGGCGAACGTCATTTATGTGAAGGAAGGCATGTTTAAACCCGGGCCATATTCTAACCCCAAACCACACGACCACAGAGGGGTGAGTTGAACTGTTGGCGGGTCATTTACAATTGAGAAGCAGATGCAGCCGTCTGGTCGTTTTTAGCATAAAACCACGTTTTATACTGTAGTATAAACTAAGCCCGGGGTCGGGAATGGTGAGTCAAGCATGTCCCATACATGAGCATCCAGAGGGTGCAATGGGAACACTAACCCACCGGATCTCGATTTGTGTTCAATTTATGTGTTTCATAGCGAGTAGATTGTTTACTAGCGTTGTATTAAATATATAATCTAGCATATTTTTTTGTAGTAGCTAACACTTACAAACATAATGATATCATAACTGTCTATTGAAAGTGGACATTTTGGTAAACGTAGAGATTTCTGGTCGATATTAGATGGCAGATTGTATCACAGAAAGTGTTCACCCCTCCTAAAAAAATCCTGCTGACTCCCATGGAATAATATCAAGATTGATCCCAAATGTACTGTTAAACGGCGAAATAATTCGCATCTGTGCCAAATCTGAGCCGAGTATGTAAACATTTTGGTTTAGTGTTTGACCGGAGAAGGACGGGGAAAGATACTCCATCGGCGATCGGCAGCCATACTGTTCATGTCGTTAAATAATCATAAGAACTACGGAACTTGTTATTCTAAATAAAAAAAACATCATTTCATTGAGTGGGTACAAGCGAATGGTTAGATAAGTTGTTTTGTGTGAAATACTTAGTACTATAAGAATAATAAGAATCTCGACATTGGCCATGTCTGACTTACAATTCACGATCGTGCCCCGTGGATCTAGCAGACGCATAGCTCCGTGCTGAAGGTCATTAACTGGGTGAACGGCAATGTGTGTCCCTTTCTTGAAATGTATCTAACATTAGCGTAATGGGGAATGGAAACTATAGATCCGACCACTGGTGTAACTCTGACGGTTTGGCACGTTTCAGCTTGTACCGATCCGGACGTGGGGACTGCCGGAGTTCGACACGAAGGAGGATCATGATCCTTTCGACATTCACTTCCGAACGAATCGCCTCGATATAAGTAAGTTACATTTAGAGGCTTGTCTAAAAGGCACTGTTGTATAATGTCAGCAGCAACAACAAAATTATAATACCGCACCACAGTGATCATTCTGAGACAATCAACGACGGAGATGTGAACACGCGTGATACCCAACTATATATTGGGTTCGCTTAGGTCTGCATTTATGGAATATGAGTCTGTCGGAATTTACACGTGTGGTGATTGGGCCAGATTTGTGATGTGTAATTATTGAGTTAATTTAATTCTTACATCGTAATTACTACTCAACCATTTGGGAACATCCAAAATCTAAACTTCCTTCCTTGAAAAGCCGGGACGGTCGTAGAGGTGCTGTTTCCGCATATTATTCGTCGCCAGCTTTGTCTGTTTTTCCTGTGTGTAGTAGGGTCGGTAAGCGTTGCTTGGTCCATTCCTGCATAGTATCCTGCCACTTTGTCCTCCGACGGCCGCCCTCAAATGTGCCTTGCAAAACACAAACTTCCAAATTAGTGCCGATATATAAAGCTTTAATTATTTTGAGGTTCTTAGGTCAACGATTTTGCTCAGAATCGGTTTCATGTCACAGCTTCTGTCTAGTTTAATAACGCGTGTTTTGTGAACGCAGTCCACGGTCTGGAGACGGTCTCTATGCGCGACACCTCCGGTCCGCAGATGGTGTCGGTGTTGAAACAACCTCCCAAGTGGGAATCACGCATGATATTACCGACAACATCTTTTCCCAACAGAGGGAAAGAATACACAGTGAGTGAAATCGTGTTCTCCTGTGGAAGAATTTATATTATCGCCTCTAAAATGGCGTCGTTAACTACATGGATATGGCGAATTGTATGTATGCTGCATGGACTAGATGTGAGACTATTCAGGTAGATAGATTAGATGACATTTTAAATGACTGAAACCACACTAATTGTAGTTTTGTATTCGAAGGAATGGTGAATGTTTCCTTCTGTCGACGCCAGTGGCGCCCTGGTGAGAACCCTGACGCCACACCGCTGCCAAGAATCAACACTTGTGCAAGTCTCGAGAACGCACCCTATTATCTTCTCAACGGGACAATCAGAATATGTAATTTATACATATTAAAATTTTAGTTTACATATGCGGCCCATTTTTTTCCAGCGATACCGCCGCCAGTGGCGCTGTCCGCATAGCGCACTGATGGATCGTATCGAGGAAACGCTACAGACGAAGTGGAGCAAGGAAAAGATGGATCGGGAGTTGCGTGCGCGAAACAGCAGCTGCTCACAATTGACACGTCAATGATATTATGATGGATATCTGGAAAACACTCCATCCGGGACAAGACTGAATTGCCACTTCAGACTAGGAAGGAACGCTTGTATAATATTTAAAATTTCACATTGGTTCACGTTCCATCTATATTGCACGCCATCAGTATTAAATTCCAACTTTCCGATTCCGTATGTTTGACTCACCCTGTCTCATTCCTCTTGTTAAACTGACTCTGACAAGAAGCAGGGCCCCTGAGCGTACGTTCTATTGTAGGGGTCCGTTCGAAAAGTTTCACAAGTTAAAACATTAGAAATTGTCCCAGCCAGGGTCCCAGGGTCGCGAAGTCCCCCAGTCCTTAGACCTTCGCGAATGTCAAGAGCATTTGGAGACGTGTGAAGAATTTTTTTATTCCAAAAGGAAACAAAAGCTCATCTTCAACAGGAAATTATTATTGGTTAAATTAACTGTGGCCTTCGCTTGCGACACACGCACGCACACGCGGAAGAAGAGCACAGACTCTAAAATCTGGCGGCCTAACTCTGCTATTCTACTGCCGAATATACATATGCTCAATTTGTGCTGTGTGTGTGTGCAAGATCAACACATGCAAACAAGCTGAACCCCGCCCTACATGGTTGCCGCCGAATCACATCGGCCTGTCTGAAACCTACCGACATAGACAGCATACATAGATTATGCTGGCTGGCACAGCTGCCCTGGACATCAGGCTGACTGTCATTAGCTGCACAGAAAGATGAACACAACTAACAGACACAAAACACCAACTACACAACAACGGGCATGCCGCTAGCCAGTTGAATTCCACCCAACAGGGTCTGACCAACCGTGGGTCTGTTGGCGATCATTCAACCGTCGGTGCACCGGAGTCGGCCGAGCAAAGACCACCGCGAGTGACGCTACATTGATGAAATACATTCAGCAAAATGTGACTGCGTAGAAGTTGCTGACCGGACGTTCCATTGGAAGATCTAGCCAACGTCACGGACAGGGCAAAGGCATGCGCCCGAAAATTGTGTAACTGCTAGCAGCGTGAATATACGAAATATCTCAATTTGAATTGCATGCAATTGAGGACTCTTTTTGTCTTATTGAAAAGTTGAGTAGAAACACAAGCACGGTTATTTTTTGTTTGAAACTATGCTACGTTACTCAAGTGCACAGTTTCAATGACGTAACAAGTAGTATACAACAATGACGTAACAAGTAGTATACAACAATGACGTCGACACCCAACCAATCGTTTGTAACACTGCGCCGCCGCCTATATTGAATCCGTACGTTGTGACAGTAGTGATCACACTCGCCAACAGTGGCGCTACTCGTGTCACCACTGCCACAACTTGATTAAAAACTTGCGAATTGGTATAAACTATTGGTAGGCAGGGCAAGGCTGTCCATTGTTGCTTGCGACTTGTTACGTGATAGCATTTGTACACCTGAGAGACGTAAAATAGCTTCTCTCACAAACGGGCGTTATCGTGTTTCCAGCTAAATTGCCAACATACAATTATATATACAAATGTGTGCAATTGCGATATTACTTGATAAATATTATGAGTTTACCACATGAAATAAAGATGTGCATAATCTGCAGATCAAGTTGTGGCAGTGGTGAAATGGTTAGTGGCGCCACTGGAGGGTGAGTGGTGATATCAAACACTAGTACAACCCCCACGAGTGCGTGAAAACTGATCACTTCACCCCTGCCTCAACTAAATTTGACGTGCAGATTCTGTACATTTTTATTATAGTTGATAAACGCCTAATTTGATCAGGAAATCTCTCAATTCCAATCGCATGCAATTGTGGATAGTGTTCCTATTGAAAATGTGTCTAGTGACACGATGGCGTTCGTTTTTATGAAACTGTTACATTACTCAAGTACTGTACACAGTTGCAGCCAACCTATATCACCCCACCCGCTTGAAATTACAATCAAGTCGTGACATAGCGTTGCTTATCCGGCTCACACTCGCGTCCTTGAATTCGCCGAGAGTCTGGCCTCAGAGGCGTGGTTTCGTCGTTACCCAGTCACCACTCCAATTTGTGTAGGCGTTCCCGCGAAGCGCCAACAGCCATTATCGAGATTCTACACTAAACTTTTTTTTGCCCGATTTAACTTTTCAGCCTGACACTTGTGTCAATATAATAAGTTTAAAGTTAATTCGAACTGCATCGCGCAATCTAATAAAGTTCTTTTATTTCATGAATCACACAAATGCCCACGTGACATCGTAATTATAGCTACTTGTGCATGCACCCAGAATCAGGTTCATATATCATTTCCGTTACAATAAAAAGTACACATCCAGACGATGCAACAAACGGCGACGTCACAGCACGGAACCCGGGTAATCGAGGCTAGCTGTAACTGGAGTGCGATTCAACTATTTCCGAGGCGAATGAACACGAGTTGACAGCTATGCGATTGCCTTGTAAGGGTAAATATTCCCTGGACTATCGTAAGCCCTACGTCACAATCAATGTAAACAGGAAGTACGTTCGAGTACCGGACAGATTGTTGGGTGGCGCCACCTAGGTACAGCAGTTTCCCATTTGTTAGCAAGTACTATAACGTTGCCACCATTATAGCAACGAAATGACAACAAACAAATGTTATCTACTATAAATTTATTTAGAAAATTACTTACACACAGTATCATACATAGTTCACGTATTATACACTTTGTGTAAAAGAATTTTGAATGCATTGTAACAAGCCAACATACAAGCTGGCTCTGAAATCTTTCACTATGCCACACACGCTAACAATGACTGGAACGTTACACTGCACATACATTATAACGAACACCCTGGTCGGATTTACAATCTACGACACAGAGAACTACCATTTTGGTCTTCACCATATGGCAAGGCAGAAAACCATAATACCGAACAGCGCAGACAAAAACAAAAGTGGTGATAGGCTGATAGCATCTCATGTAACAAGAGTATAGCGGATAGGTCAGACGAACACATTTGATGATCTTTAACACTAAATGAGCTTGGTGAACAATAGTCTCATAAGATCAAGCATAAGATCATGTTATACAGAACAAACTAGTAAAACCTTGAACGTTATCCAGCAAGTTAGAATTGACACATTTTTATACCGCATGACATGATTTTACGATACACAAACGATCACTTTGAAAAAGTACTTGTCTGCTAATAAACTGGCCTCTGGTATTCACCAGAAAGTGTCTTTGGTGATCCACCCTCAACGACCTTCCAGCAGCACTAATCTCTAGTTGCATGATCTCTTGGCTCCCCCACTCAGAGCCCCATGCCATCTCACCCAAAGTTCTCATTTGTAGTACGTTCTTTCCTGACAATGTCCATTAAAGTATCCTATTTACATCATACCACCCATCCCACCCATGCCACCTCCCATACCGCCCATTCCACCTCCCATACCGCCAGCTGGCTCCTCTTTGGGTATTTCGGTAACTACACATTCAGCTGTTGTCAGCAGTGACGCTACTCCTGATGCATCAATCAGGGCCGTCCGTACAACCTGGAAAATAGTGATAACAACTCTGGTTAGTCTATAATATCCTGTTTATCTAGTGCGGCATCCAAATAATTGTTCTGAGGTATTGTATAATGGCATCATAAAATTTAATCAGTTACATTTGGTTCCATGCCCTTGGAGCCGCACAAGGCGTTTTCAACAGTGTTTCAAACGACATTCACAAAGGCTGTTTAAATATAAGATCTGTGTAGATGACTCTTGCAAAAATGCTAGCCATTTTAAAAAATGAACCTCTAGAATCTACCTAATGGTAACAACTGAAATAAATTTGTGAAAATTCACTACTACTTCCACATTATCAATTTGCAAATTCATATATACCAATCGCAACATAGTAATTAGCCTTGGCATTCCAGCAAGTGCGTTCTCTTCTGGATTTTAGCTATTAAAAATTAGTCTGTAAGCAGAATAAACTTGAAGGATGTCTACCTTTGTGGGATCTATGATTCCTGATGAGACCATGTTGACAAATTTGTCCTGCATTGCGTCATAGCCGATCTCTTTGCTTGACTGCACCATCTTTGTAACAATCTCCGACGCGTCAACGCCAGCGTTTGCCGCAATCGTGTACGCGGGAATCTTCAGTGCCTTGCGTACAATGTCAATACCTGCATAGAAAGGTCAGTGTAAGACAGCTACTGCCTACATGAGAACCTTCTACTTGTCAGGAGACTATCATGTGAAATTTCCATAAATTGAGTATTTGTCTCTTATAAAACTGATGCTAAAATGAGTAGGATTTGTGATGGACAGTTGAGAAATAAGTCTGAAAAAAAAAAAACCTGTAAGAAATAATTCCAGTCTTTGTGACACCTGTGTTAACAAGATTAACAACTCTAATCAAACCTACCCGGCTTCAAATTTCCAGTTCTAATTTTTTTAGATGTTACTTTACACAGCAAAATGTGGTTTTCTATTCAACCACACACACCCATTTTCTGGTCGTCGTTTTCTACAGTGATCTCCTCAAGGATGGGTATACACCGAAGCAGGGCAGTGCCACCACCAGCCACGATACCCTCTTCCACCGCAGCCCTTGTGGCGTTCAGCGCATCAGTGTAGCGGTCTTTCTTTTCATTGACTTCAACCTCACTTGACCCGCCAACCTGTGTGATTGACAAATGACCATTACACACAGGCAGACATGTTTACATGAAATCTATGGCAGCATCAACTGTCATCTATTCTAAAAGTCGGATCACATGAGCGATTTGTTTCCTGTCACACAACAACAAGCAACTAAATTGTGTTTGTGTGTGTGTGTGTGTGTGTGTGTGTGTGTGTGTGTGTGTGTGTGTGTGTGTGTGTGTGTGTGTGTGTGTGTGTGTGTGTGTGTGTGTGTGTGTGTTTAGATAAGCAGCATGTCTAGAAACTGCAACCTAAACAGTGACTTTCGCTTTGACTGAAACAGCACAACAGGTTCACCTTTGGCCATGTCAAAGTCGGCTACAATTGTCAAATCAAATAGAACAATTCCTCTGCAACATAATAATTATGTAAGTTGGAGACACACAGATGTTTACACAGCAGAGTTTTGCACGACACCGTGTTGGCCAATCAGTTGGACAAAGAAACCGGTGTAATACTGGTGGCAGAGACAGATTAAAAATAGACAAAAGACCCACAATACAAATGCAGAAATTATTAATTACAATGTGGATGACACACTAGACAAAAATATTGAGAATTTCAAAGAAGTTATACTGTCAATATACAAGTGGCTCATTCCATGTAAAATCAACCAATGAATAAGTAGCTATACCTGAGAAGGATTTCAGCAGCCTGTATTTCATCATATCATTTATTGCCAGGGATACTAGCAATAACCTATTAGTTCAGTAGGTATCTAGTTGTTACACTTTCAGAATAATTCAGCCATAACTTTTTATGTATATAATGAGAATGTGGGACAAGTCCTATGACCACCATCACAACAATGAAATACAGACTGCTGAAATCCTACCCGGATTTTTTTTAATGTTCTTTTCCATCCGGTATACCCATTGTGCCATCGTTCTCGAATTTTGCATAGATAATCTGTACCAATATGTCAACATATTCAGGAAATTTCATATCAGTATCTTGTAAACTGTTCAAGTTAGAAGCACCTGAAAATAGGTAAAATAACGGGTGCATTTTTGAGCGGTTACCTTCATTCACATAATAGGGCATCACAGACACAATTTGCATGTAAATGCTTAGTTCTTTTGCAGAAGTGCTCAGGAATATCTACTTATTCATTGGTTAAAATTTAAGCAAATTCTGAGACATCAACTTTTGAAGTTTCCAGAAAACTGGTTGATTTGACATGGATGACCCAAGCGGTTGGATTTTTCTTCTCCAAAATAGTGCACCTATAACTTAAGAAAGATGATCTTGATAAGGAGATGTACCTTGATTACTGCGACGCCGTTGGAAAGCTTTGCTAGTCGCTCCATAAGCTTCTCTTTCTCGTAGTCGGACGTTGTCAGGTCTATCTGATCCTTGATCTCCTGCATACGTTTCTCTACGTCCGCCGGGGCCCCCTTACCCTGTAAACAACACACCATACTGTACACCGGGTACTGTACAACCCTTGTTTCACACTGAAAAAATACATGGGTGGATCCAAGTTCACAAATTCATCTTCATTTCTTCTGAGTATAGGACTGTGTACCAGACGCAATTTTTTTTTAGTCCAGTTAACAAATAAACTCCTGCCCTACGGGCATACGACAACGTTTTCAACATGCCCTCACACATCACAAGAGATTTTTATAACTTTCTTAGGTATAAATACATACAACACCATGTCTTTCATCGAATGCCTAGAGAGAAAACAGATTAGAACAAAGTTTATATATAACAATGATATCCCAGTTGGTTCTATAATATATATATATATATATATATATATAAGCAAAATATTGTGGAACTTTTTCCCCCAGCATGCACTGCATGGCTAGTGTCTGAAATGTACGTCCAACACCATGGAATTAACCACGTACGTTGTCACAACTAGCGGCTAAACGGAACTGCATTTAGAGTCATTCACTGGGTCCTACCTTCATGAGCAGACAGTCGTCCTTGGTGACCGTCACCTCGCCAACTCTCCCCAAGTCCTGGATCTGGACATCCTCCAACTGGTACATGTTGGCCTCGTCACCAAACACCTGCAACATGACATGTACACTGCAGGAGAAGACATGAATGACCTATCACCAAACACCTGCAACATGACATGTACACTGCAGGAGAAGACATGAATGACCTATTGTTGCAGCAATGACAAGACCAGGTGCCCATGATAATAGGGGCACAGGGTTGGTGCAAGGGCTGTTTATGTGGCACTAAACTGACAACCGCGACTGGCACAATCAGACCAACACGGGGAGTTGCTAGTGCAAGACAGTTAGCTTCGTTACTGGAGGCAATAACTACAAAAAAAAGTCAGAACTTTTGCAAGCAATGTAAAGCAAATGTGGGTCAATCTCTTAATCTTCCTATTGTCTAACAGTTACAAGACAAGACGCCATAGAATCTCCAAGGTAAACAGCTCAAAAAACAAAAGACCTGCAACATGACATGTACACTGCAGGAGAAGACATGAACGACCTGCTCCAGAATCTCTCAAATAAGAACGTCTGACTACAACCCTCCCCTTACCTGTCCCCTGTGTGCAAAGGTAAGTTCTTATATAACACATCATCCATACCTTAAACGCTTTACATCTATGAAATTGCCCTAGTTTCGAAATGGCAGCAAGAGGATTTGAACCCGGGTTCTCTCGAATGGGAGTCTACCGCACCACCACACGTGTACACGGTGTCTCTAGTTTAATTTCACTAGAATCAGTCACATTTGTTATCTGGGAGTGTTCAACATTTCGGTCAAGCTACATAAAATAAGTAATATATATTTTCTCATATTACATGGGTCAATTCCAATGATTACATAACATTATTATAATTCCATCCCATGGCTGTCTTAATTTAATTACAGCTTATACACCCTGGCCCTGGACAGTTAGTCAACAGAAGATTGAGCAACATCAGAAGTCTAGCTGCTGAGTGGAGCGGCTTGACTGCCTTATGCATCTCTAGAGGTGGGAGCCAATAAGTAAACATGACAGCTATAACGTCACTCACCACTGCGCCTGTGGAGATGGCCATATCACGCAGTTGACTTTTCCTATTATCCCCAAATCCTGGGGCTTTCACCGCACACACCTGTAGTCCCACCTTCAGCCTACAATACATTATGAATAATGTCAGCTGAGTTTACCTTTAGGGGTTATACAGGGATGTAACTAAAAAATTCCTTGACCTTTCTCTGACCAAAACGTCATTTTTACTTCCCAAAATTACACCAAATAAGTCTGTTTTTTTTCAAGGGCCTACAGCTGTTCAATCCACCCTCTTATCTCAAAAGAAAGTGTACTTTTGCACAAGAACTTTGAAGCTCTGGCACAACAATAACCAGAATATTGCCACAGCCTCAATTAACGTTTGACAAACCATTAAAATTCCCTCACTTTCTTCAGTAAGACCCACTACAGCTTGGTTTGAATGAACTGCATAAGCTACGGAATTCAGAAATAAATCCTTTCCAGGTGGAGTGTCTTCCCTTAATGCCTGTGAAGAAATTTACAAAAACATGTTGCTAATGAAAGCTGTCGAGGAGATCATTATCATAGCTTCCTCGACCCAGGTATTTCAAACAGACCTGTTTAGAACAAGTGTACTGAGGGCTTCGCCATCGATGTCCTCCGCTATAATGATCAGAGGTTTCCTCTGTGTGTTGGCCAACTCCAGCGCCGGAATGATCGCCTGTACATTCGAGACTTTCTTCTCGCAGAACAGGATAAGTGCGTCCTGGAATTCACACTTGGCACCTACCGGACGAAATGACACAGTGACAGAACTACTCATCTATTGGCATTACTGGTTTAGGGTCAACATCATTTTTACTGAACACAAGATTGCCATCCAAGGCAAAGGCCCAGATGACAAGTCGACAAGAAAGCCATTGGCTTATCAAGAGTCCAAAAGTTGTGTATGTATAAATGTGCAACCCGCCCTCCTGAGATATTTGTCAATTGTTTTGGTATGTCAACACCATATACAAAAATTTTGTGGCAAAATATGATTTTTTCTATTTTCCAAAATAATAAATACCTGTATACGATGGAATACTTGCTACTTCCAAAATAAAAAATACACCAACACATTCCTAATATATTATACCAAAATTTGATTTACTTTTTTTACATTGACATTTATCAGATGGATTTGGATTAAGGACATGGCAGGTAGATAGGGTAATTTTTTAATTTGTGCAAATCATGCATTTTTTTCTGCCAAAAGTATAGAAAGGGTCTTACTGAGGAAAAAATACATTGAACTTTTTCAGCCAGACCCCCGTTTCCATGGTAACAAACAACATGTCCGCCACTTTTGAGCAAATTTTGAAACACTGCCATTCTTTATTGAACACACGATTATAATTCTTGCAAATTCATGTTCAGTACACATTCTACTGTACAATGACCAGAGCATTGGTTAAAATGCTGTGTTTATTTTTAAAATAATGTTTGTGTAAAGTGCGGAAAAAACTGCTTTTGACAACAAATACAGGTTTATCTTTCAAACTGTTGACGATTTTTAAAATGTCTCTGGTCATTGTGCACAGCAGAGTATGCTGAATGCAACATTCAAAACCTTATTTGAATAGCATAACTTTACCCTTTTTCCAAATGCAGAAAACACGTTTTTGAGAAAACGGCCGTCAAAGATTGAAAAACAAGATTTAGGCCTATTACTTGAAAGAGACATGCTTTATCCATGAATAAAAGTGATTTAGAGGTATGTAATTGCTATAAAAGTGAACTTTATAGATAATAAATATACAAAGCTATCAGAATACAGTGGAAACACAGTTTCACCTGGGGTGTCTCCCCTTAACATAACTTTGTAAAACTCACCCTTTGCTGTGTTGATGAAGTAGGGCGAGATATAACCTCGGTCAAATTTCATACCCTCAATAACCTCCAGTTCATCCTTTAGGGTTTTACCCTCCTGCAGAAAATACATCATGATACGAACAATTCAGACATAATGTAAGTATATTTAACACCCTCAAGAGTACAGAAAAGACATGAATGACCTATCACCAAACACCTGCAACATGACATGTACACTGCAGGAGAAGACATGAATGACCTATTGTTGCAGCAATGACAAGACCAGGTGCCCATGATAATAGGGGCACAGGGTTGGTGCAAGGGCTGTTTATGTGGCACTAAACTGACAACCGCGACTGGCACAATCAGACCAACACGGGGAGTTGCTAGTGCAAGACAGTTAGCCTCGTTACTGGAGGCAACAACTACAAAAAAGTCAGAACTTTTGCAAGCAATGTAAAGCAAATGTGGGTCAATCTCTTAATCTTCCTATTGTCTAACAGTTACAAGACGCCATAGAATCTCCAAGGTAAACAGCTCAAAAACAAGACATGTTGCGAACCATTATCTAAAATCTTGTCATATTGCTTGACAGCTTGGGTAAGTATGATATTGCCCTACCCAAACAACCACAATCCATTACATAAAACCACAGGAACCCACTTTAGGACATGAATGTCTATGACATACCTTTACTGTGATGGTGCCGTCTTTGCCAACCCGTTTCATTGCCTCTGAGATAATCTCACCAATCGATTTGTCTCCATTTGCCGAGATTGTTGCCACCTAAGACAGGATACATTATGTCATTACATAAACAAAGCATCTAATTTACTCTGCATCAATTTGTACAGCTAATCTTAGCCTTTCTTTTAACAACAATCGACATGTTTTCTTATATTATGTTGCCACCAAGTTCACCAGTGCTGATGACATGTTAGTACTTAGGGGTGATCTCACATACATTAATGTAGTTTCATGTAGCGGAGAACTTCAGAAAACAATGTGGATGGAGACAGGGGTGATACCACTGGGAAATGGTCTGGTTCAAAAACCATTTCTCTGGAAATATTTAACGCACCTGAGCAATTTCCTCTGGGGTTGTCACTTGCTTTGACATTTCCTTCAACTCTTCTAGGACGCGGTCAACTGCCACCATGACACCTGAGAACACATCATCATCACACCTGTCATATACTTGAAATGTTTAACCAAATACGTTACTAACATGTAGACTAGTCACACACTGGCAAGTCAAGTCTCAATGACCTCCATGTCCAAGTCAAGTCGAGTCATTTCTGGAATCCAAGTTCACCAATCGCCATGATAACTATGGTTTTCTGCAGCAATTTTTAGGGGAAAATTTAGGCGGATGCTGCCCCGCCATAATATTAACCTATCAAAACAAATATTTAATAATTATTGAATTTGGTGCAGGTTTTTGCAACAACATGGTCTCAATTTGTGCATGTTTTGAGCCACCAGACTTGTTGGCAAGTCACAAACTGGCAAATGTAGTCTAAAGTCAATGACCTCCAAGTCTCGGGTTATCTCTCTGAATTCCAAGTCAAGTAGCAAGTGAAAATGGGCGTCTCGAGTCAATCCTTACTTGAGTCAACAAGTCTGCTAACATGTAAACAGGTGGCCAAATCTAAGGCTTCCGGAATAAACCACTATGTCCACATGGGCGCAGGGTAAATACACATTCTTACTACTGGCTATTTATACAGGTAGGTCTTTGAAGCATCCAACCAGTTAATTGTGGACCAGTTCATTCTTAAAACAAACACACAGCTGCAACATTACATAACAGTTAGCTTTGGTAATTACAACTCAGCTCTGCTCTAGTAGTGTTATGTAACAGGCTTAGACACTTGTCACAACTTTTCTTGTGCTTTTACAGGTAATGGCTGTCTCAACAAGCCTCATGACCCTACATGAATAGCCAAACACTATGTGAATAGCCATCATATGCCCACTTGTCATAAAGGCCTAAAGATGGGAAGACTGGTGTCTAGTGTTCACTGAAACCCCTTGTCAATACAATCAGCGGGACAGGGTCACATAATGAAATACTATTAGTATGCAACTGCAGTAGTAACAAAAGTTTACTAAAAACTAAAGAAGTTTCCATTTGGCTAAAGAAAATTTTGGTTTTTAGCCAAATTGGCTAGAGATTTTCCACCCAACGCTAGCCTACTTTACCTTATTTTGTTATCGTAGATAATTTGGTGCAAGAACTGCCTCGTAAATCCACTGCTCACACCAAACTTCACATTTAAAAACTGCTCTGGCTTTTTTATACAGCGTTATTTCTAATTTCTACAACAGAAATGGAGAGGATCCCCACGAGACAGTAACCATACCTCGCCTGATTTCAATGGGGTTGGCACCCTTGCTAATCTTCTCAAAGCCTTCCCGAGCGAATGAACGTGCAAGAATCGTCGCTGCTGTTGTTCCATCGCCAGCTTCCTCATTTGTGTTGTTAGCAACGTCCTGGACGAGTTTAGCACCAATGTTCTGATACTTATCCTTCAGCTCAATAGACTTCGCCACTGTCACGCCGTCCTTCGTGATCTTTGGGCTGCCCCAACTTTGCTCAATGATCACATTTCGGCCCTGAGAGCAGTCACAGAATTTTGCAACAATCACAGCATCATGTCCAAATAAAAATTACATTTACAATCACTGCATACGTTTTCAGCTGTTTCTTCCATTGAATTTTTTTTTAACCAAAACCAGAAATTAATTCAATCAATTTATTAGATAGTTTTAATAAATTGGTTGTAGTAATTTCTCGCTTGGGCACATACTTCTGAAAGGTAGAGGAGAGAATGGCAGAAGATCGCGACAGACTGAGATGACTAGTTGAGAAGGTGGAACAAGCTAAGTGACTTAGTCCCCACACCACATGAGCGAAAAAGATTAGATATTTTTAGGACATCACCTTTTATTCACCATTCAAATAAGCTAACCTAGTAGCTGAAAACTGAATGCAGCAAATTATACATCCAAATAAGTTCTTGCTATCTATCTTGCACTGGGGTTGGCTGTGGAATTTACAGCCATATCAGCAAAATATACATGTAAAAACTCAATTCCTTGTACACTGCTTGAATAATTCTTAATATATTAGACAAGCACAACTCAGGATAGAAACATCAGATATAATTTACTCTTCTATTATATAAAAAAGTATTTTCATTGCTGATCGAGCCATATCGGTACTATATTTATCTGCATATTTTTATTCTAAACTCATGACCCTTCAGAAGATAAAAAATGTATATTTTATAAGGTCTATTGTCAATAATTATTTTTACTATTCACCTTGGGGCCCATTGTGACAGCGACAGCATCAGCAAGGATGTCAACACCTGCCAGCATCTGTACTCGTGCTTCACTGCCGAACTTGATGTCCTTGGCGTAGGAGCGTGACTGGATAGCGGGTACAAAGTTGACAATCGGTCGCAGGAACCGCTGTGTCACCGCCGCACGTACAACAGCAGGTAGGCGAAACATGACTTCTCTGAAAGCACCAGCAAATAACGTTAACCACAGTCATTTGCATATTTTTGCCACTATGTGGTAAAAACCACCCTAACAAAAACCGTTTTTGCCTGTAAAAACCCACCCTGCTTAAGAGTGTTTGGCAACAAAATATGCTGTTGACAAAACATGCGCATTGCTGTTTCTTTTTAATGAATGAATACTATTATCATTATCCTTACGGTTGTTGCTAGCTTTGACAGTATTTTTTCCATGGTTGCAATTCTTCACCGGAAAATTTTTTTTGGAAGGTAAAAACCCTAACACTGACCATAGTTACTGCACTGACAAGAGTGCCACCAAACTGTTCAGCTTGCGATGCCCAATGTTGTACTTTTCAAAAGTTGATTTGAGCTTGAACTTTGAACATAAAAGTGGGGGGCAGTATCCCCACTCCTCTAAACTTGTTTCTAATTTACAGACCACCGGCCGAAGTACTCGGTACTCAAGTACATATTTGAAATATTCGTATTTGTAGAAATTATGGTCATGTACTTGTACTCGTGTTCAATGTACTCAGATTTTACGAGTACATATGAGTACTTGTTCAATATATTGTGAAAATTATTCTATTTCTTATTTTATCAAATCATTAACAACTAAAAAAATAAAAAAAGTATGGTAGCAAATTGTATTATCTGCATATGAATCAAATTAACAAAAACATTTTATGGTCTTGCACGCATCTCGGCTGAGTTGTTTTCTAATACAGGATCATTAAAAACAGTTTTATTATGTGAATTGACTCAATTCTATTGCAATAACCATGATATTAATTGCAATGTAATGGCCCCTGATTTGTAATAATTATTATTGTTACATTTAGTAGATGTGGTTTCATTTTTACTTGGTACTGATGAGTTTTCACGAATTCACCCCGTGGATCATTGAATGCATTGAAGCCACAAAGGCTTCGCTTCAAGAGGCAGCATCTTTTGATTCTTTTCCCAGTCATAAACCCCTAGTTCATATCCATAATTGTACTAGTTACCAGTCCAGGCCATAATGCTTGTGTTTGTTTAATTAAAGGAACAAGCAACCCAACAGTAAACATTCCCTAAAATCATTCAATGATGTCTACTGTAACATGTCCCATCATTCAATTAATTTCTTAGATCACTTAATAATTATTTAGGCCAGTTTACTTCAGGTATTGAGCCTGTATAGGGACCGACATTTTGGGCATTTACCCTGCGGGTGCGTGACGGCAGACATCCACTACCGCTAGTGCCACAGGCGGTGAAGTGAACAAAAGCTTACGCGACCGCTGTTCACGCGCTGCTACAAAACTGTCCTGGGTCTGTTGTAACAGCGTCTTCTTTTAGAAATCTCCATTCAGGCAAGCTCAGTAGCATGTTCCACATCCTTTTTAAAACACTGCTCTGTGAATTGGTCTTCACAAACCACTTTGCGGTGAAAATTTAATTTGTCAACGGTATGGCCAATCCCGATATTGTGCAGCCATTATGGCCAAGTCGAGCTTCGCAGGAAATTTCATTGCATTCAGTATTTCAAAAAACCTTTTCCCTTTCCATGCGCCTTCTCCAGCTTTGTTTAGACATCCATATGTCTGACATTCAGTATACAGTGTCTATCGCTTTCGTATTAACTTTTTGGTATCCTGTCACCCGCTGTCATGCCTGGGGTAGTGGATAGCCTATGTCATACTAACGTCGTCTACTTCTCGTGAATTTAGCTACAATGGCAGCGCACAGTATCGACCAAAATTTAGGTTTCAAAATTAGTTTCAAGCTATAAAACTTTTTTTTTTAAATTACAAGAAAGCAAAGGAAACGAGAATATACCCTATTGGATTATTTAAGGGAATCCAAGAGGGTTTTTAACTGTTGGGTTGCTTGCTTGTTCCTTTAAGCCAAGAAGTCCAGTAAGCTCATAATGAAAAGGTAATTCATCAGTTAGCCATAAAATGCCTTTGTTGCTCTCTGAAGTGACAGTGCTAAGTACTTCATCTGAAGTTTGGTGACCCAAGTCAGAGCCTGTACCAGTATTGTCTGATGCCAATTTGTAGTGTGGTTAAAGTACAAAGGGGATATTGAGCCCTGAACATTTGCAGATGCTAATCCACCTTCTCAGCAAACATTAGACTTGTGGTCACTGCCAACCACAACATGCCTAACAGTGTTCATTGATTCATATATATATTTAATGGTTATATTTCTTTATTTCTCTTGTCTTGTTATGTTGTGCTACAAAAGGTATTTTCAATTTAAATACACTTTAACTCATATTTGAATGCATACCCTGAGCATTAGCATCACACCTTTGAATGGAATGCAACCGCAGTTTGATCCAAAACAAAGAGGTTTTTTGTTTACAGTTTCCCTCATAAATTAGTCTGATCAACTGCCATTGCATAGTCAACTCCTGAATGATATAAATTAATTCACGTTTATTTAAAAAATACATTATTATTACTATACAGAGTTACTATTATATCATACAAAATGTACTCGTGGAAATGTACTCATACTCAGCTTTGAGCAATTTACTCATACTTGTACTCAGCCATCACCAATGTACTCGTACTTTACTCATGAAAATGTACTTGGCCCCAGGTCTGTTTCTAAATGATTTGACTCTTGTCCAGGCTGTGGACTTTCAGCCACAAAGCATGCTGTTGCACTTCACCCACTGTCTAAAACACCCACCATCTCCCTGTTGATTAGGCTAACTGTCAACAAGTTGTGCAATCTGTCAATATTATTCATCAGAGTATAAAATCGGTGCAAAGTTCAAAAGGCATCATCTACATAGACCTTATGTGAATAACTGTCCATGTAGATGTTATTTAATCAAACTCGAATATTGGTTTGAAACCAAAACTGTTCTAACAACCATGTATGACAGATTACACAGAGTCAACTATATCAGTAGGTTTATTACATATTTTTCTTCAGATAATGCTGAAGAATAAGGGCTCAGCCGGTTAACGTGAAATATTTTCCAGGGGAACAACTAACTAGTGAAATGGGATCAGCAATGGGATTGTCATTTGTAGGAAACACAACACAGTCTAACCACTGATAGTTACAGCAGTAAGACACATCAAATGAAGTGCAGCCACTTTCTGTGGCACAGCTAAACCCCCAGTGTGACATGGAAGGGTCACAACAGGTCGACGCTGTGCATGTGTCTTTTTATTTTTTATAATGAATGGTGTGACATCTCAGTGGTGCTGACTACTACGTGGGTCACTGCCAATATTTCTATACATGTACCACGACTGCCAATAATTCCTTGCTTACATCCCATTTTGACAATCACTTTTAGGGGTCATCCTCTTTCAGTATGGGTCCCATGAAGATTGTACAACAAACAATGATAGCACCATTTAGGCTAAGGTCATGCATTTTTCGGTTATACTAGATATTCACAGAGGTGTGTTAGAGTCTGCGGAGCTACTAAGCCGATGTTATACTAATGTGCCATGTACTATAAAAAGAATACATAATGGCCATCCTCACTTGGCATGGAACATACAATCTGCCATTTTCTGATTCATACAATTTTGTGGCCATTAAATACTTGACGGTACTGGTCAATTTCATGAAACTATGGATTTCTAATACGAAGTAAGATCTTAAAATTTGTGAATTGACTCCCGTCCAGAGGCAGGGATGTTGAATGAGGGGGTCCTGTTGAATGACCGTGAATCGTGATCCTGTTGCGCACATTTAATTATGGATTTATGTCGATTAAATCGACCAGGTATTTCGCCAATTTCACGAACTTAAAGTAAACGCTTACCATATGCTAAGCAAATGTTATTAAAATATTTTTTTACCAGTCATGTATTAATGATCAGAGACGCATCGATCCATTTGGTAAGTCTGGCACTGACCAATGCAATGGCAATGCCCTGGACCTGGCGGTGGGCGACCTTCAATCGCCAACAAATAGGCATTACATCATAAAATCGCACGTGCAAATATGCCACAACACATCTAGACGAGCTTAACATATGCATAAGATTATTTTTTTGCTTGAACAGCACGCTTACAATCCTTAAATGCAAGCCAAAATTCACAATTTTTCCTAATCCACGTGCTCCATGCGAAGCGCCATGTCACTTGTTTTGTCAGCTGGTAGTCGGACGCCGCGTGGTCGCACCTTGGCCCAGCAAACATTTTCTGATGCGCTTTTAACGTGACATATAATGAAGGTTTAATAAATGCCCACATACTTGCGTGTTGTTTAAGACGTTTGAGAATGATGTGTGTTTGTCACAGGTGCTTCGCGCCTAGCGCGTTCTCTTCGTCCTACAAATAGCAAAGAACTCTCGCTTCTAGAAAGGTCGGGGCGTTTTAATTTTTCGCCAGGGCGGATATTTGACAAGGCCCCGGACTAAGCATGGCATTGAGACTTTGAAAATATATATCATTTCTGCCAAATACGTTTACGTTCTGTTGAAAACAATTATGCTGTGTGAATATAATAAATAAATAAACTCACAACTGACTGAATTAACACAAATATGTAATACGTTTAAACGCAAAAATATACGCAATATGAAATTGTACACGTTTATGCAGGTTGCAGGGCACTTTATACATTGGCTGCTCACACATTTTCTGATGCAACATAGCTCTATGGACGAATACAAGTAAAGTCATTGAAAGTAATTGATATATTATAATTATACAATATTCATGTTTGCATGTTCCATGGAAACGCTTTTTTTAAACTAATTTATTTTATAGCATAATCCATTGAACCGGTAGAATGTCAATGTCAATTCTCCTCACATCCATCGGCCGCGCATGCGCTGTCCTGTTTGACCGGACATGTGGTTCTTACTTCTAAAAGGCTCAGAAAGGTTATAGCACGTCTGGAGATTGAAAATGGTGAGTACTACGCAATTAAACAATAACGTGTTATTATTTTGTTAAATGCATATTGCCATTAGCCGTCTAATGCATGGTGAGTAGTTCTGAACTGGGTTGATGTACTTTGTGTAAGCTATAGTTTAGTAAATGCGACGCAAGCTGCCTCTATTCCAGCGCGTGGCCGTGCATCGCCAGTCTCAGTCAGGGTATTCGCCTGATGACCGGCAGTCATTGAATTGCGCCGCTGCAGATCTGCCAGCAGTCGCACATGACAGTGGGCTACGTACATTGCATTCATTCACGGACGTCCACAGGGACCACTTGTCCTCTGGATTATATATATTTTTTATTTATATTTATTAAATAATTACATACCACAATATCGTTACTCTCCATTGTCATTGACATTGAAAATGGACATTTTGGTCAGTATAAAAATGTTTGGTCGAAACTAGATGACTGTACGTGGGCCGAGGATGTTATCACAAGATGCGTTGGCCTCCCAATAATAATATCCTGTGAATCCTGTACCCATTTAGCCATGCCCATGCAATGGCACTTAGCAAACCATCTTCATCTTGAACCAATTTCAATGACCACTTTCCAGGATTATATATATATATATATATACACAGTTGCATTCTAATAAGGTAACATACAATCTCAACAAAGTAAATTTAGAGAGCCTCTTGCCAAACAAAAGGGGTCAATGTGTGTATAGGCATGCCCCAACTGTACCCACTGGCACAATACAATTAGACAGCCATGTCATCCAGTGAAGTACAATCTTGATAATACAGTCATGTCACAGTAATTTTTTGATGTTGGACTAAACTTCAGAAAAGTGTTTATTAAAGGTACGTAGTCTGATCGTTGTTATTGTCAAATCATGTTTTATATTATAAACTACAGAGGTTTATCTATATTTTAACATCTTGACTTCCCAAATGTGTTTGAGTGAACCACAATTTTTAAATATTATTTGACCGTTATCTGTTTATAAATATCGACCTTGCTGTTCAGCATGCAATGGAAACATTCAAATTAATCAAATAACGGTCAAATTATATTGGCACACTGTTCATTAAAAGACATTTGAGCGATCAAGATGCAAGAACAGACATAGTTCATACTATATAACATGATTTTACAATAAAAAAAACTAGGAAATACCGAGTATATCCCTTCATCGGTTCAAGTGTTCATTTATGTTGACAAAGAGATTTATAGCTATGTGTGAACTGTGCTTTGCAGGCGACGGCTTTCAAGAAGTTTGTTCCCCTGTTCGACCGGGTCCTGGTGCAGAGGCTTGCAGCAGAGACAAAGACAAAGGGAGGTGTGCTCATTCCAGAGAAGGCCCAGTCAAAGGTTCAGTCTGGCACTGTCATCGCTGTCGGTCCTGGCTTCAGGACAGATGTAAGTAGAAGTCACAAATAGAAAGCCTGTCTGCCACTCATTAATATTGCATTAAAAAAATCCAATCCATTTTGGATAGCACCATATATTTTTATGCATTCTGACTTAATTAATAATAATTTTTTCTATCGTGCCTATATCCTTGGGAACCTGAGCTCAGAGGCGCATAATAGTGAACAGGGACTTGCAAAAGTCATTATCTTAACTAATTGTGAAAATAACCACCTTCCCTTGTCAACTATTTGTTATACTTGGCCACCTCACATCATTATTTAATTTTAGACTAAATTCTGTTTATTTGATTTTATAAGGTTATCATGAATGCAAAAATATCATTATTAAAAAAAATTTACAATATGTATTGATGTGATCTTGATTAGTCCTTATAAAGTTGTCTATGACTGTCATGCTGTAAGATTTGCCACTTTGTGTATATGTACTAAAATATGCTGTGTGAATTTTGGTAAAGATGACTAGCTTGTCCGTGTCACATTGTTGATTTCGTATTTCAGGAAGGGAAGGTTGTTCCTAATGATGTGAAGGTGGGGGACCAGGTTCTGTTACCAGAGTTTGGTGGCACCAAGATTGTTCTCGAAGATCAGGTATTTGCATTACTGCACATCTAAAAAAAAAAAAAATTATTCTAAAGCTTCCAAGAATATAATGCTTCAGTACTGTAAATAAAAATTGTCACTCATAAGTTCTCTTTTTAGGTGGGTGTGGCAGTTTAAAAAAAATTATCTAAATGCAGTTACTGTGTTCTTACTGCTTACTTACGAATAATTTAATTAATATATGAAAATGTGTGAAGCTGTCCTAAGATTTTTTTCTATCTATTGGCCTGTGTTCAAGAGTTTGAAAAACTATGCAATTTTTTTATTTTGGAAATTGTCAAGGTTGTTTTGAAAACTGCATTAAATTGGAATGAGTTTTGTGCATTGGTTGTGGATTTGTGACACGTTTCTGTTTACTTGCAGGATTATTTCCTCTTCCGCGAGGGAGACTTCCTTGGAAAGTTTCAGTTGTAGATGCTGCTATTTCATCATCCACTCATTCGTCATTGTCATAACAGTAGAGTAGGGTACTTGATACTACAGTTTGCGTTTTTTCGCCAACTCCAAAACAGTAGAGACCTGTTATACAACCTAAGAAGCACCACGCTTGGATTTGCTTTGGAGAATAGTGTTGCTTTAATTCAACATGTCTGTGATTTGGTGCTGTGCATTGAACAGCAGTGTAGTTTTCATAAATACATAAATCTGCCAGTGTAATCATGGGGCATGTAAATTTGTGGTGTGTTCGAGTATGGGAAGGTTGAGTATTGTGTGTAGAATGTACATGTATGTTGTTTTATGTATCATGTTTAAAAAGAAATTAAACTTCCATCTGTACTTTTGGGTGTGTTTGTTGTTCTTTGCTGTAGAGTTTTTGGAGTGAAATCTGTATTATAATTACCTTGTACTTTGTAAAATCACAACACGATTCTAAGTTACTGTGCTGGTACAAACATAATTATAAAGTTGCCAAATCTACTTTATGGCCAATATTTGTGTGGGTATATGTTGTTAAGCATATGTTTGGCAAGGTGGAGTTGTAATTAGGATGTCTCAATTGAGAGAACCCAGGTTCAAATGCTCTAGTTGCCGTTTTGAAACTTTGTTAACCCCACATTGCCACAGTTCACTATGCTGTTAAATACGTAACTGGCTATCAGTGGTTGATAAGTCAGCGAACAGTCTGCACAGTAATTGCAGCTTTGCCTGAATGCTTCTCAGAGAAGTTGAGATGTGTAAAGCACTTAGAGCTGTCCCGAGGACTTGTTATCACGGTATACAAGAACGTAAATTTTGAGCTGTGGGTTCAGTCTGTCAGTTGGGTATGAAACGAATGAAAGGTGTCTGGATATATCTGCTGCAGAGTCCTGGCTGTGAAGACCCTGATATGATACTTGCTAAATTGTTAATGCAAGAGGACCAGTCACGTGGCCACCTCTATACGATATTCTAACAGCTAAGACTTCGCTGAATAATTATACAGATCCTGAGATCGCAACATGAATCGTAACTCTCCTGAACTGTCCACGAAATCACCCTGTAACTCCCGTTAAGTATTTTTTATTCTTGACTCATCTATTTATATTTTTTCAGGTTTATATTGTATAGTGAACTGAAGTAAAATCATCATATTTATTACGAAGATTACGTTTAAATATATTCTCAGAATTCTTAATCAATATGCACTAGAAGCTATACGCTTTGGAGCTTCATATAAAATTATGAGCACTAACCGATACATTCGCGTTGTGGTACTGTTAATTTGCAAAGAACTGGCGCCCCTGTCGGATAGAATTACGAAAACCACCTTTTTGGCGACCGTCCAGCGGACACGTCTATATTTTCCACAACCCCTACGCTACGGGGATCATGCCTCAGCTAGACTTCAGTTAGACTTCCTGGTGTGTTACGAATTTTAGATGTGTAATTTAAAAAAAAAATCATATTATCTGACATAACTGCATTTGCAGACACATTGGCAAGTTTGCTGGTAGAACATGTTGGCAATGTAACTGGATTTTTAGATGATTTCAATAGGCGGAAGGATTTTTGGCAATTGTTTTGCCACAAGGCACGTGTGCATAGTAATTCATGCAGAAATTGGTAAAAAATTGACGGGCATGGCACGTTCAGGCATTTTAAATGAGTTAGAAGTACGAGACTTTGACTAAACCCGATCAGCATGTCAATGAGATGATGGCAATGGCAGGAAAGAAGTTTCAGAATTTTTGATGGTACCGTTTTGTTATAACAGTAGGCTGAACCCTACGGGGAGAATAGTAGCCTCGATTATCCAAGTTCCGCTTTGTGGCGCCATCGTTTGTCGCACACGTCCTCGCCTAATCTCGCTTAATCCTCGCCTGGATGCAGAGTGACATAAATTATGTATGCCCGTAGATACTTTTATCTGTTTATACGATGCATTTCGAATTAACTTTGATTATATTGACACAATTGTCCGAATGAAAAATTAAATCAGGCAAACAAAATGTTTAGTGTAGCATCTCGAGAATGACGCTTATTGGCTAACAACGAGTCCACGCCTCTGCTGCCAGGCTCTCAGCGGATTCACGAAGCCGAGCGATAGACGGGTAAGCGAGCCTAGGTCTGTGGACATTCCGTCATGGCTTCCATCACGAACGGGAGAAGCATTTTCGAGCTGCAGACTTTCTGCCTGATCACCGGTGCGAGCCAGGGGCTGGGTCGGACAATGGCAATTAGGTTTGCAGAGAAGTTCCCCGCTGGCTCGGTTGTCGTGTTGATGGCGCGAAACGCCAAAGGGCTGGATCAAACCAAGTCGACGGCCGAGGCAAAAAATCCGGCGGTGCGGATACGGACTATTCCCGTAGATCTCGGCGCGGTGGACGAAGACATGTTGAGGCAATATCTGGGTAAAGTTGTCAAGGAATTGGGGGTCGTCGCCAGTGATTTCGAGCAAGCTTGTGTCGTCCACAATGCTGCGTCATTGGGAGACGTCTCGAAAAATGTGACAGAGCACGTCTCGACGACTTACATTAGAAAGTACTGGGACATCAATCTGACGTCGGTCATCGCTTTGAATTCCGTGTTTCTTGGCATGTTCCCCAAGGACGAAGTCCAAGAGAGAGTTGTCATCCAAATATCATCTATATGTGCACTGCAACCGTTCAAGTCGTGGTCACTTTATTGTGCAGGTAATCTAACAATTCATGCCATGGGGGTGGCACTAGCAAGGCCAAGGGTCGGGGTGTGGCAAGGGTATCATTGTCCTCAAAAATAATTGGGAGGTAGACTAAAAATTGGTGGGAGTAGGATGTTGAGACCTTAGGCAAAGTCCATCGCCATACAATTGTTTCTATCTGGCTGTTGCTGTTGTATAGGCGAATGACTCGCTCATCAAACAAGTACGCATTTTCATGAAACGTGAAACCTTACAAAAATGCCATAAACAGAGCAATAAACACGTATTTCATGTCTGTATGCATTCTTATATGTATACCACTAAAGTTACGTGACAATAGCCATGTAAAAGTGTGAAATTATTACATTTTTGTCAGAATGCATGTGCTTTTGACAACTTACAGAAAACCGGATGTTGTGTGAGCGCGATTACAAAACGAGAATCTTGTAGGTCAATATAAGGTCACACTAAGAATTGCCGTCTGCTGGCCCACTCTGGCTTCATTCTACAAGCGGCCACCACCACCCCGCACGAAATCGCGTTAGACCATGCATGTCCCAAAGGCAACATCACGTGCACAGTATGGCGGCTATTTACGAAATCTTTTCTATGTGACCGATAAATGTACTCATAAATAATTATTTGGAGCAAATTTCTTCTGCTTCTTGAATCCCGAGTGTCGGTTGTATGTCACAGGATACACGTGTGAAACGGTTAGCGCGTATCAGTTTTAAAACTTATTAAAGTTATTAGTTCTGTAACCATTTGGCTATGAAATCCCCAAATTCGTGGATACGTTTTCTACGCCCGGGACTTCCGCCAATAGCTCAATAGTGGGGCAGACGATTGTGCCTATTGAAACCCCTGCCACACCCCATTCTCTTTGACTCTCAACCACCCATATTAGGAATGACAATGGAAATTTCAAATTGCAAGTCTATTTTGTTTCATATTTTTATGGATTGACTACAGCCATGAGTACTTTTAAAATTTTGGAAGACGTCAAATATTTAACACATTTTTCAGATTGTGGGCCTATCTCTTGTACAGTAAGTAACAAAGTCAAAGAACCAGAAAATGGACAAAATCAGGGCATATTAGTTTTCATTAAAACAGTAACAAAAACAGTTATGTTCAATTGTGCATGTTGTGTGAAATCAGAGTGAAGGCGGTGTTGCAGCTGGATGCCCTCCGTGTTCATTTCGACCCGAGTAAGCCGATCCTACTTACATGTGACACTTCACAATATGGCTGCGGCGCAGTACTGTCTCATTTGATGCCCGTTGGTTCAAAACGACTGATAGCATATGCGTCACGAAGCTTATCAGCAGCGGAAAAGAACTATTTGCAGCTAGATAATGAGGGACTGAGCTTGATATTTGGAGTGAATAAGTTTCACCGGTAAGTTTCACCAGCCCATTACTGGGGCTGTTTGATGAAAAGCTACCGGTGCCACACAAGGCATCTAGTCGTATTCAATGAGGGGCACTTGTACTAGCAGGGTACAACTATTCAATTAGGTATCACAGGATAACTGTGATGCATTGTCACAGTTGCCTTTGTCAACAAAGCCAATTGTAGCACCTTTGCCTGCTGAGTATATTGATCTGATCGAGCCGCTAAATGAGTCACCATCCGTGAGTGGACATTACAAGACAAAACACTGTCCAGAGTACAGAAATGTACTCACTTGTTGGCCCACAAACGACCCGGTTACTCAGGAATACAGTAGATTTTGCGATGAACTAAGCATGCATGACGGGTGTATTATGAGAGGAGTCAGGGTTGTTCCAAAGAAAGGGCAAACAGTCATGCTTAAACTTAGTTCTCCAAAGTTGTTACAGTGGCCAGGCATAGATGCATAAATTAGAACGGACATAACAAATTAATTAAACAAGATTGATTAATTAATAGAACAAGGTGAACTGTTTTGCAATGATCATAGTGTTGAATATATCAAATGAAAGCTGAGGAACTCAACAAACGATATAATTAATATGTTCCATTTTTATTGACAGAACAATAAATGAGTTACTTAATTAATAGAACAAGAATAATTAATTGAACAAGATGTCAAATGAACGCTGATGAGCTCAGCAATCAATATACATATGTACCATAACAAGAAATTACTGGGAGACGATAAATGAACTAATAAACAAGACGAATGGTGCACGCACACGCACACACGCTCACAAACATGAGGCATATCTTGCAGACGAAAGTTGTAGTTGCTCTACTCATGAATTGTAATTTAATAATTACAACAAATATTTCATATTCATTTTAGTTGGCAATAGGTAAAATTTACTTAATTTGACTATTTTAGTCTAAATTGTGGTGTGTGTGTATATATATATTAGTGCCCTGCGCGGGCCTAGAATTTGATCCCAAGCCCGGCCCGCAATTAGCAGTTAGAGTCCAGGCCCGGCCCAGGCCCGCAATAATTTTTCAAGCCCGGCCCAGGCCCACAAACTAGAATTTAGGCCCGACCCAGACCGTGAATGTTTGGCCCGGCCCGCAAATTTCAGGCCCAGGCCCGGCCCATACCCGCAGGCCAAAGATGGGTAAGCCCGCGGCCCGTGGCCCGCTAAGTTTAGATATGGGATGGGGCATAATATCCTTAGCTCTTAGTGGAGTACTACTCTTATGCTGAAGGTCCATAGTGTGCTGAGTTCTAAAAATCCAGCACCACCAACTTCTTCAAACTTACGAATATCCTGAAGAAAAATAAAGAAAAACTTCTTGGTGTCATTACTATTAAATATGATAACATTTGTTATATTTGGCTTTAATGTATTGGCTTATGGTTAGGGTAGGATATTTAATTTTTTTAATATGATATTTCAATTAAATGTCACCCACTGGCCCTGACACCCAGTGGCATTTCCAGCAGGCCTGCAGTCACTAGCCTGAGACAGACAGGTTCAGACATGTGTGAATTAGTACAAGTGTGAATGAATTAGGACTGGGGAGAAATACCAATTACCAACTGGGTTGGGAACTGGCACTACTGGGTAGTGGGCTAGTGGCCTAGTGGGAACTTGGCAGTGGGCAGGTCATTCAGGTGGGCAATGTTTGGAGGGAAGACCTAGACAATAGAATATCCACTGGTAGGGTCAAAGGGTGATAAGTTGATGGTCAATCATGGCTTGAGTGCCTCTGCAAATATTTCAAAAGTAAACATTTGGGGCTGGCTACTTCCAGCCAAGTGATCTTATGGGGCCATTAGATTCCATGCAAGGTCTCAATTTGCAACTATATAATACTAAAGAAATAATTTTAAGCATTCATTAACCGGAATTACAATTTATAATCAGTTTTTATTCAAAAATAAAGTAATAATCAGTGTTTTGTATGAATATTTTTATTATGTCCAGGCCCGGCCCGGCCCGCTCACACTAGGCCCAGGCCCGGCCCAAGCCCGATGTGTTTAAATTGTTTTCAGCCCCGGCCCGGGCCCGCAGTATGTAGAGGCCCGGCCCGCGGGCTCCGGGCCGGGCTTGGACCCAAAGCCCGGCCCGCGCAGGGCACTAATATATATATAAAAATTATATATATATTATATATATATATATAGTTATTATTTATGCATAGTTATTTCATTAATTATTATTTTATTATACAGTTTGCCAATTTATATAATTATATTTGTAAACAATAGTGCCCTTACTATATTTACAGGGAAAGCTGCACGCAACATGTTGTTTCGCACAATGGCAGTGGAGGAGCCCTCCATCCGAACTTTGAACTATGCCCCTGGGCCCCTTAACACCGACATGCAGAAACGAGCAAGGACTGAAACAGCAGATGCTGAACTCAAGACTCTGTTTAGTGGTAAGTGTGGTGCTTATGTCAGTGGCATAGAACTCCATTCCAGTTAGCACAGTTACGTTTAAAAATGCAGTATGTGTGATTTAAAAAAATTATAGTCATTTGGCTAAAATGTTTCTGCCCATAAGAATTGTGAAATCCTATATTGATGATTGAATAGCTACTTAGCTACAAATTGACAATAAACACTGGACAACATAAAATTATACTACTAATTTAATTAAACATCACATTATACAAAGCATACAAATTAACACTACAGTATCATACTCCATGCACTGGTGATATTTGGCCATATTTTATTTACCCGGTATATGTAAAAACGCTGTATTATTTTATTGAATTAATGCGTTGTACAATTTTAAATATGTACTCAACTGAATATTCAACTTCTGTGGTTGCAATGTTATTGTACATAAACCTTTTTTAAGGCCAGGTGACAAAACGGTTGAGTTGGCTCATTATGAACAGTTAAAAAATTATCCCACCCTAGTAAGAACGCCACCCTCTTGTTGTAGATATGCATGAGAATGGTCGTCTGCTGACAAGTGAAGCTTCCATCTCGAAGCTTGTGTGTCTACTGGAGAAGAACTCATTCGACAATGGGGCTCATGTGGACTACTACGACATCTAGTGACATAAACGGCCAACTGTCATTGACATTGATAAAGAGGGAAACTGATATATGACAGCGGAGTGGGGGCAGAAGATGGGTTCAACTTATTCCATAATTATATTTTCTTTTCAATGTAACTATAAAGTTTGCCCACTTCAGCATTTCAACAACTATCAGTAGCCTTCTTATGGAACTAAACTCTGGAACTTAGTTCTTCTGCTTGTCAGGAGGTATGGCGAACTATTAAATAACTGAAACATCCATTATTAACAGAATGCAAAAAAAATTGTTGGATGAGATTTTTTCAAGTAAATAAATAAGAATTATTTCGGGGTATTATGAGTAGCTAAGTGCTTGATTTACAGGGTAATTGAGGCTAAATGACAAGTGACATTGGAATGGTGATTCGGGAGGCATCTTAGGAATTCAAAGTGTTGTAGGTTTTGGAGCTGTACAGGTTTATTGATTTAGATAATGTTTAAATATTTAGATAATGTTTAAATACTTAGATAATGTAAACTATTCTTAGTATTTCACTGTATGGATTAGTTTTGGCAGGGAAGTTGATGTAATTTGAACAAGGTTATGAGCTAGGAAGAACTATGATATTATGTGGTCAATCAAAAGCATACATGTGGAGAATTGGTAGTTTTCAGGGGGGATTTTATGATGTAAATGTGTTTTCTTCCCCCTAACGATTTAAGGGGAATTCATTTGGCTGATGTGGAAGACTAAAGTTAATGTTAATTAACCTGTTAATTTGTTGAAATATACATGTCCCATGGTTGAGGACACTGTCAGCTTGCAGTGAAATAGAACGCATTGGTTTAGTCCATATCGGAATGAAATGAACTGGTGCATTTTGGTGTAAGGAACAAATAATACTTGGTATATATAATTTATTATGTGGATCGCATTATGTGGCACTGCATTTTGGTGTAAAGAACATGTATATCTTATATATCTGTGATATGATATACGTAGCACATTGTTAATGAATGTTGGAGATGGACATGTTTGTTATTAACCAAGGAGAGTACCAACAAATGAACATGTTTGTTATTAACCAAGGAGAGTAACAACAAATGAACATGTTTGTTATTAACCAAGGAGAGTAACAACAAATGAACATGTTTGTTATTAACCAAGGAGACTGCCAACAAATGAACATGTTTGTTATTAACCAAGGAGAGTAACAACAAATGAACATGTTTGTTATTAACCAAGGAGACTGCCAACAAATGAACATGCTCTATTTTTTTGCACTGAACACGGGTACATATTACAAATGAATAGTGATTCTGCAACAATGATGTAGATAACAGTGGTGTAATGATGACACAGATGACAGTGGTGCAACAATGACAGATGACAGTGGTGTTACGATGACGTAGATGACAGTGGTGTAATGATGACACAGATGACAGTGGTGCAACAATGACAGATGACAGTGGTGTTACGATGACGTAGATGACAGTGGTGTAACGATGACATAGATGACAGTGGTGTAACGTGTGTAATTATGTAATTAACAGTGGTATAACGATGATGTAAATAAAAGTGGTGTAACAGTGATGTAAATAAAAGTGGTGTAATGGAGAGTCCAACGTTTTTTCACCTGCCTTCCTGAGATATGTGTTCACCTTGTTTTTCAACATATTCACGCTGCTAGGAGTTACACAATCTGTAGATAATTTAATTATGTTATTTTATTGTCCTCTGAGAACGAGTACTTCTTGATATCCAATTTACATTGATCCTGTGCTAACTTTACCCCATGTCCTCTGGTTCTACAATGTTTCTTGGGTGAGAAAAAATATTTCTGTCAATATTTTCATACCTGTTCAATATCTTAAAAACTTCAATTTGATGTCCTCTTAATCTCTGTCTCTAGGGTTGTAAAACCACATTCTTTTAGATGTTCTTCATAACTAAGGTCTCTCAGGAATAATTTTAGTTGCTCTTCTGTATTCGTTCAAGCTTATTTATATCCTTTTATGATATGGTCTCCAAGCTTGTATACAGTATCCTAAGAGACGTAACTTGCTTTATACAGAGGTATAATTAGCTTTTTTTCCTTGTAATTGGTCTCCTAATCAACCCAAGAATTTGATTACCCTTTGAAACTGCAATACCACACTGCTCTGAAACTTATATCAGCACTTATTGTAACTCTTAAGTCCCTTTCTTTTATCTCCCATTTTATTCTTACATCCAAGTTCCTTCCTGTGTCCTGTGTGTAGGCATTTACATTTCCCAAAATTGAATAACATCTGACATTTTTGAGATCATTTAACTAATTTGTCTAGAAAATTTTGTAAATGTTTTTATCACCATAATTGTTAACCTTTCTAAACACTTGTTTCATCTGCAAATTTCAGTACGTTGCTTGTTATATTATCATCCAAGTCATTGATATAAATTGAGAATAATAAAGGTCTTAATACTAATCTCAAGTCTCAAGTGGTTTACTCCAAACAGCCCAAACTTGGGCTAACGCAGGAGTTTGTGGTGGACTGTGCGCATGCGCTGTGGGTGGTACGTTCGATTAAAAGACTAGTATCATTAATGTTGCTGAAATGGTTTTTATCTGATAGTTTTATTTATTTTATGTATAGGATGTTTAACGAAAATTTTTAATAGGTTGGTTGTGTGTATGGATACTGTCGCTGCCTTGCCACATGCACACATAGACAGTCTCCATACCCACACCATGGATAAGTTTATGCTGAGCACTGTGTTTTAAAGGCAGTTTAGGTGAGGAGGTGTGGTGAAAGGGAGTTCCATAATAGCTTCTTGAAATGATTTTGGGTTTTTTATGTTGGTAATTTTTGATGGGATCATATTCCATATGCGAATGGCTCTGGGATAAAATGAAAAGACCATTGCATTTATACGACACTTGGGGGCTATGTATCGTCCACGGGTTCGAGAGCGAGTTAGTAGGCCCGGAGGGGGGGTGATCTCAATAATGTTGTTTAGAATTTTGTAGAAGGTAGTGGCTTGTTTGATAATGCGCCTTCGTTCGAGGGTTGGCCATCCAAGGGCAGTAATTAGATCTGCTGGATTTGTGTTCCGTCTGTAATCATTTTTAACAAATCTGGCAGCAGAGTGTTGCACTCTTTCAAGGCTTTTAACTTGTGAAAAGGTGTGGGGATTCCATATGGGTGAAGAGTACTCAAGTTTTGGCCGGATTAGCATGTTGTACGCTGTTTGCTTAACTTCGGGTTTACATGGGCCAAGAGTTCGTTTAATCATGCCTAAACATTTAGAAGATTTTGAAGTTATGTCAGTGACGTGATTTGTCCAGGTTAATTTGGAATCCAATTTTACTCCGAGGTATGAGTGGCTGGATACGGTGGATAATGGCTGGCCAGAAAGCGAGTACTTGTGTGTGCTGGGTTTAGTTTTGTTTGTTATTGGGAGGTGGACGCATTTAGATACATTAAATTCCATTTGCCATTTGTCTGACCATGTTTGGAGTTGGCTAAGGTCAGTTTGGAGAATTTCATTTCACTAATCCTTGTGGTACACCACTCAAAACTGATTTCCAGTTTGAAAACTCCCTGTCTACTACAAAACGCTGTCTTCTGTCAGTCAGCCATTGTTCTATCCAGTCGATTATGCCATCCCCAATACCATGGGCTTTTAATATAGGTAGTAATCTTTGATTTGGCACTTTCTCGATAGCTTTCTAAAAATCTAAGTAGATAATATCTACTGGTGATATCTCGTCTATCCAATTAGTGACTTCTAAAAAACAACATTTGTTAAGCATGACCTTGTTCTTAGGAATCCATGTTGAGATAGATTGACTAATTTATGCCTAACAAGGAAGTCCACCATCCGGCCTTTAATCAACCTTTCTAATAATTTACAAATCACTGATGTTAAACTCACTAGTCTGTAATTCTCTTACATGATTCTTGAACCCTTTTTAAAGATATGATGTTTGCCTCTTTCCATTCAAAAGGAACAACTCCCTATTTTAATGACAAGTTGAACACTTGCAAGTGGTACACTAATTTGTTTTACTGTTCCATTAGTAGTTTTGGTAGAATTCCATCCACTCCAGGCGATTTATTATCCTTCATTGCATTTATTTTCTTAACTTCCATTTCTGGAGTTACAATTAGCTGCCCTAAATAGTCCGATCTAGCCTCCTGAAATTTAGTATCTGGAACTGGTAATGAACTAATGTCCTCTCTAGTAGATGCTGAACTGAAGTATCCATTTAGGTCTTCTGCCATTAATATTATATTTCCAGCACTGTCTTCTAGTGGTCCAACCTTGTTTTGTTTACTCTTGACATGCATAAAAACTCTTGCTGTAATTTTTTATGTTACATGCTAATCTTTGCTCGTAAATTATCTAATTTCATTCGTAGCTGCATTAAGTGCCTCTTTGTAATTTGTGTATAGTCTTCAATGCTCTTCATCCTTTCTGGTACGCCTATAAACCCTCCACATAGTTTGCTTTCATGCTATTTTTAGAATAGCTTCTTTTGACAAGTGTTTCTTCGTAGACCGTTTTCCTTGTTTTTTCAAGGGAACAAATTGATCAATGATACTCTGTTTCATATTTTAGAATGTTCCAATGTTTAATAGCTGTCTTATTTCTCAGCATGTTATTCCAATCTAACTTTGCTAAGTATTTTCTCATATCTTTATATTTACCTTTGTATTTTTGTTTTACTTTCAAATTTTATTTTTATGTCAAAATGTATTTGATTATGATCACTGTTACCCAATGGCTCATGTATTTTGACATTGTCCACTAATTAATTTTGTGAAGATAAAACTATATCTAATGCATTCTCTCCCATGGTTGGTTCTAGCATGTGTTGAGTAAGGAAGCTGTCCTGAATTAAAAGTAGAAACTGTTGGTCCTCACCCACTGCACTCTAGAGATTTCCATTGTATGTGTCCATGGTTAAAATCTCCTATTGTGATACATTCCCCTCTATTCATTTCCTTTTATAGCATTTTATATTGGATTTGATAAAACTAGAAAACAAAACAGCCACCTTGGTTTTGTTATGGTTCAAGCGAATCTCAGACATGTTATCGGAGATGATGAAAAATATCATATGCTGTGTTGGAAATCAATACATTGCATCGTGAATATTGCTGGAACAGCTTCACTGTGCGTGGCTTATGTATCTAATCAAAACCATCATGAATGAGAATGGAATTATTGATTATGCGCAAATGTTAAATAACAAATGTGTCGGTTCACACTGCACGGTACATTTGGTTAATCAGAGGAAAATAGAAAAAACACTCCGCGGTGTGAAAGCATTGATTTTTGGTTCTTTTCATACTTAGAAACAATTGACAAAAATTTTTAATTATACAATTTGTCAATATTTTTTAAGAAGATGCATTTTTTGGACTGAATGGCGTATAAATAGACACTTCAATAACACTTCAAATCCTGATTTATCAAAACTTGAATTATTACTGTGGGTCACTTCTACAACCCATAACTTTGTACAAAATCAACTTGCAAGGCGACATTGGTACCAATGTAAACTGAAATGTTGCCATTTAACATGGATCCCGTAACTCCAGAATACCGAAGTTTACAGTGCATGGATTCTTATGGTAATCTTACTAACAATTGGACATTTGTTCTGTACAACAATGCATGGATTCTTATGGTAATCTTACTAACAACTGGACATTTGTTCTGTACAACAATGCAGTTCTGTACAACAATTGGACATTTGTTTTTTCTGCCTGAATATAATGTTGCGATTTCTAATGGTAACATAAAATATGAAGTACACACATTTTGTTTATCTCTGATGCATTATATTTGTGTTCAATCTTGTCTTCTGGTGGAACATATCATGTTTATTGAATGCTGAATTTACAGTGCATCATTTCTATACAGCGAAACTAGAGAGTTTAAAATGATATTGTTTTTTGTTCCATTGGTTTAGAATATAAAAAAAATCCATGAAGTAACTTTAATTGGCCTATGTTAAGTTATGAAATAGGGAGGGGGTGTGGCATGGAAGTGGGAAAAAAGTAGGTGGAAGGTAGGATTGGTGGGACGTTGGCCCCCAAAACAGGTGGGAGATGTGAGGTTGTCCCCACAAAACAGGTGGGAGATGGGAGGTTGTCCCCACAAAACAGGTGGGAGATTGGTTAAAACCCTGCCACTCACCCCCCCCTCAATAGTGCTACTAGTTCTCACTGACAGCTGGACATCTTTTGTTACAAGATGGCTGGGACGGCTATTCTATGTTTTGAATTGCATAGTTTCAGTAGAATTTTTTTAAGATAAACTAAACAACAATTTTTGCAGATCAAAATACTAAGTAATATTCCACATGAAAAACGTCGAGTTTTAGATTTCATTGGTGATATTTCTTCATTGTAAAGCTAGTTTTGTAAATATGACAAAAGTACCATAAAATGCCACTTACACACTGTATATAACTTTGAGAAACACCCCAAACAAAAAATGACATACATGTCGGCATCACTAGTAAGATTTAGGCGTATTTTTTAACATGAATAACAGCTGCTGAAGCACCAGAAAGAAGTTGAATGACAGCCAGAAGTGACAATGCCATTTTTAACACAATCCCTCTAAATGTTCTATGCCTCTGCCATATTTTGGGTGTCTTATCATGATGGCCACTTTCCGCTATAGCTACTTTTTATTCCCGTTATAGCTACTCATTAAGTTTGACAGTCAAGCTAGTCCTGTTACAGCTACATTTGTTATACTACAGTTGTGGAAGGGGGGACCATTAACTATTTCAGATTGCGCCGAGACATTTAGAGATCAAATAAAACAGTTATCCACTACAGTACTTCCCACCAGCCATGTATGTTGATACAGTTGGTGGACAAGGCTTCTCATAAACTACACTGCATGTGTTCAACAGGGTTTCAAATTGCAATGTAATTAGCAATATTGTCATGATGTTTCTTTGGGGTGGTGTTTATAAGCCAAGACATTTTCTCCATGGACACTTGCTGAAATTAGAGTAACACACACTTTGATTCAAGATTCATGACTTCATTAAAAAATACTAGTAGACACAATTTATGGAATATTTTTTACTGAGCACCCTGTACAGTTAATGTATTGTCTTATTAAAACTGTAGTGCAGTAAAACCGTAGTATGTTTTATGTTAAATATTCCATTTCAGATCATTGATTCTCCCTTGGTCCAAGAATGGAATCTAGGAAGTAGCTATGACGGGACCAGTTTTGATGCCAAATTAATTGTTCCTCTCACCTGTAGCTGTAACGGGAAGTAATGTAGCTGTAACGGGGAAATAATGTAGCTGTAATGAAAAATAGCCATAACAGAACTAAATCATATTTTGGCCATTGACACTTGGAGCCACAGGAGCCCTTAAATCTTCATTTGTGCTTAGATATTACTCATGTCGCACTATAGTAATTATATTATGATAAACTTCTTAGAATGGATTACATATCTAAGGAACTTGCAATTTTAAATTATCAGCAGGAAACCTTTAGAAAAGGCCACATACATTGACAAAACCACACACCAGACTGTGAGGCTTGGTGGATTAATTAATTCTTGATCACATCTCTTGATTTACTGAAGACCACATACTGGTTGTCAAGCGGTTATAGAAAGATCAAGAACCCCTGATAGTAAGATAAGAGGTTCCTTCCACTAATTGTGTAAATGCTTACAGAAACAATGTGAATAATAAAATTATGTTAACAAATTTAATTACCAGATATCTTATAAAGGTGGTAACACAGACAAAAATGTTTTGGACTCGTTAAGCCAATAGCTTAATTCCTTGTGCTCGTGTCATCTAGAGGTTATTGCCTTTGAGGGCAACCATGTTCCTATTTTGTCAAATACTGTTGGGTGAATTTCTTCAACTTTTTATAGACGTATTGAAACTAAGAACAGAGCGAGGGCCACTTGGTTTTAATCACCAGAAGCTATAAAAGCAACACATTTTAACAGCAAATCTTCTCAGCTGCTTGTTGAATTGCATTACCACCTGCCTCATCAGGTCATACGATGGTAAATCAGAAACTACAATACCTTGATGCAAGTTGGAACAAGATTTAATGTCCAGTCTTTGTCTGTTGATTGGTGAAAATAAGGTAAAATATCATCAGTGCTGCATACAAGAGTCCTCCAGGGAAGAGCAACATTACAACACAATGAAGCATCACATACATGTATATATTTGACCCACATAAGTGACCCTTTGGTTCACATTAGTGACCTTTGACACACATAGGTGACCCAGAGTTCATTTCAGTTCCCCTAAACTAAACGGACAGATTATGTGATTACAACCATTTTTTTACATTTTCTTAGCTGTCCGTGTGAAATTAAGTTGGATTGTTTTTTGGTGCAAACATTAAACAAAATTTTTTACTTTTCGTCTTAGCAATGTTTTTTGTAGACTTGCATTTATTTTCAACAGAAAGATTAATGCTTTGGTTAACCACATACATGCTTGAAGGTTTTTATCTTTTTTTCAATAAATACTTTCAACGTAATTATTATGAAATAAATGTGCCACTCCACTGTGTAATCAACTCCGAATGAGATCCTTGTAATAATCTGGTCCCAAATACCTCCTAGATCAACAGGTGTTAGAAACAGCTGTTAGAACCTCTCAAACAAGCTCACAGGCAAAGAAGTTCAGGCATTCTCAGAGGTATGTTTTGTTTTATGCACAGACAGTTATCTAATCTACTCACATATGGCACAAATATAGCTATCGTATACAGCAACACTTTACAACAAGCAAAATACCTCTTAAAATATATAAAATATTCTTTAACAAATGTCATTGAAGGGTTGGAAGGCATTACCTGTAATAATTCTACAACCAAATAAAATGTTTTGACAGACTGCTTGATTTTACCTGAGCCATTTTAAATTTATTAAAACTGAATTATTAAATTTCAAGTTATTCACCGATTAGATTTCAAGAATATTCATTACTGTACACTTCCAGTATGGAACCATTTACCACCAATAAATACTTGGATACAAACTAAAGAAAAGTAAGAATACTAACATCAACTACGTGTTTCAGTGGTTTTATAATTGTGTTTTAAACAATAATCCCAGATACCTGTGTCATCAATGGTACATCGTAAAAACTGTTATATATATATATATATATATATATATATATATATATATAACAATGCAACAGAATGCATACCCATATGTGCTAAAATAATGATACTAAAATTATACATGCACACCTAGCCTTGAATCCACCACCAATTTGTACGCTGGTTTGCAAAAAATAAAATACAATTTGCATAGTTAGCTCCGAGTATACGTAAGTCTGTATTTAACAAGGCATTGGCATCAATGTTTTCTCAAAATAACATCCACTATATTTATTTGCTATACTTAACTAGTTAGCTTTCATGCACATGTAACCAGACCTGACCCACTGTACGGATTATCTGTATGCAGTACAGAGTTTTGGGTGGAATAAAAGCCTGATAGATGATGAGACTCGATTGGGATCAGAATGCAATAGGTTGATTAACCAACGAAACAGTCATATGGATTTATACGGCTTTGGTAGAATTTATAGTCAAAAATTTGGATAAAAAAAATTACGGCAGATCTGAGTACCGGTAACTGAAATAAAGATGTTTAGTGAATGTTTGCGCACACAATACAACCATTGCTCACATAGCAGTTCAGTTGCTGGAATCTTTGTTTTGACATATCATCTCAGATGTCTATTCTTTCGTAAGGTGTCTTGCAAATTTCTGGTGATAGATGTAGTACGTGTAGGTCTTTGGGATGACTGTGTAAGGTGATGTTTCGCAAGTGCTCAAGGTGTTAACATCAGTGCAAGGTGTCTTCACAAATCGGCAGAGTGAAATTGCCACAGCCAAGGTCGTCGTAAGGTTTTATGCATTTTCAAATCGCTGGTACGGCGTCTCCTCGCGGGTAAGACCTGTGGATAGAAATGAGGCAACAGTGAACTAATCCTTGAAACAGATCATCATGATATGTTTCTCATCAAAATTGGAGAAGACAAGCAAAATGTAATCTCCTAAGACCAGATTAAGCTGTACTTGACAGCATTAAAACAAACCCCACCTGGTTATATAATCCACCCATATTTTCTACATTCTATTATTAACATTTAATTTAGAATCTTCTTTTCTCGTGCATTAGACCAAGCCCTCCCACACCAGCACCTCGCAGAATCAGCAGACATTGTAACGGAAAGTTATCATCAACAACTCTTATGAAATAAAACATGTTTTGTTGGTATACATGTGGCCCATTTAGCCGAGATGCGATTCCAAAAAAACACGTTTGCTCAAGAAGTGACAAAGTAATGGGAAAATACACTACTCAAAATATTAATCTTGGTCGAGTAAAACATTTTGTGGGAACATCCTTCATGAACATGAACACAACACAACAGTCTGTGCATCGAACTATTGACTAAATCTTTTTTGAGAGATCACTTTTCCCGACAGGACCCACAGTGACAGTCGCATTACACAAACTGTGTCACAGGTAAATAGTCAATGTACGTCTGGTGGTATTAGCCTCAATAAACTACCGGCTAGTAATAAATGATGCATCTTAATAATGTGAGCTTAATATGCTGACACAGCAAATATATACATTAACCTTTCAGTTTCACCAATTTGCAGTATCTGCTGTGTCAGCAAATTAAGCCCACATTATTTATCTTAATAATGTGGGCTTAATGTGCTGACACAAAAAATTGGTGGAACTGAAAGTTAATGTATATACATTTGGTACATGGCTGATTATTTTTCTGACAACAAAATCACCATTTACTAATTCTGTCAAAGTCAAGATCTGTTTTTGACTGCGATAACAAAAAGACACAGAATTTTCATTTGGTTAGTAATTAACATAATATAGTCTTATATTAATTCTTTTACCTTGGACCAATCAGGAAACAGTACAACTTATAACTTGAAAACATGATAGAGCCAATCAGATGCATCAGTGAAAATACAACCAATCACAATACAGAAAACATGATTATGTCACTATGAGTTTGGATAACCCTGCTATACTACTACTTGGCTGCTAACAGAAAACATGATGAAATCACAAAATAAGAAACACTACAGTTGCTCAGGTTTTGCCCGACATGGAAAAGAAAAGACAAAATGAGCAAGGGCCAGGAACAGGAAACCCAAGAACCAAGACTGGACAAGCGTTAGCTGGTGTTTTGGACAGGGAATAAGGAGCACAACAGAAAGAAGCAGACATAAAATGGATGCACATCAACAAGTCAAGAAACCATTCCAAAACAACACCAAGGATTAAACCCGATAACAATATGCAAATTTCCCGTTATAAGCAAGTCACTTAGCCTGTGCCACTTGTTAGTTTCGGTGGCACATCAACTAATCCTGTCAGATGACAAAAACTTCATTTTAATCAAGTCAAGTTCGCTTTCACAAAGGGTCATCAGAAGGGATATTGATAACAATTTTATTAATAGCCCTTCCAAAGATCCCTTATGAAAGACATTATGTGTCAGAACAGTGGTAATTGTATGACCCAGATGCAATATAATTTGTGTTTTCTCAATAACAGGGCACACCAGAAAGACACTGAAAACCGTAAACTTCTGTAAGAGATACTATAGCTGGTGGGCATATTTTCAAATAGGTATAAATATATTAGGCAATGTTGCCTATATCAGGTAGAAGCATGTGTGCTTTAGGCAATGTTGCCCCCATATAAGATATTACTGGTTAAAGAGGCTAAAAAGCGAAAGTGACAGGAATGTGAGACACAGTGAAAAACAAAAGTGAAAGACAACAGCACTAGAGCCTCTGACTGTCCAAACACATGAAACACCTGCAGATTATCAATAAAATGAATTATCAAGTTGTAAACGCTACTGAAATTCAATATAAAAATATGTGCAAATCTTAATGAAGCAGTATTACGAGAGCCCCACAAACAGTTTTCAACAATTACAAATATCCACCCAGACAATGTAAAATATGTAAAACACACACAAATTCCGTGTCACAAGAAAAACCGCAATGCATACGTAATCATTTGACACTGTTTTACCTCCGAAGAAACGTGTTATCTCTCCAGATATGTTGGTCAAATTTCTCTGCCTTTATCGGTGAACTGATGTTGCTATGAGCCCAAGAGATTTGGCTGAAATATTCGATGGTGAAGAGGAAGACGGTGACTGAGAAAGGACTGCGTGAAAAAAAATTGGTGGGATTGGGAGGGGGGCAGAGAATGAGAGATGGATGAGCGGAGAAGGATGGTGGAGAAGGCCTGTTACGGGAGAAAAAATCAGCAGCTTCAATGCATTGAGGGAAAATGAGGAAAGCAACATCATCCAGATAGATAACACATGGTTACAGAGAGGTAAACTGTCAAATTTCACATACTAAGAGATCGGAACTTTAATCCATTCAATCCATCCATACAAATACAACTTCTAGTAGGGCCTAACACATCACAATGCCAACTGAATAGAAACCATCAATCAATCTATCAATCTATAATACATAACGTTTTAATCTACAGCAATGCCTGGACACCATCGACAGTAATATAAAACAACCTTTGGGTAACAACACAAATTGCAAACTTTACAGGTGTTTCATGCCTGGATACGCAACAAGAATCCGTCTGACTCATGACCATGTCATTGCCTCAGATGGAAGACACCGGGAACAAAGCAGAGACACATGCCCTCTCAACCTTTGCAATTAACAACTTACCAAGTTCTCTGTTTATTCCTTCGAAGGCAGAGAAACAAACAACGTCAAAGATCACACAATCAAAACTATGTGTTCTTCAGGAAAACAGTAAACATGGAATTACTAAATAAAAATTAAGGTCATTGCAATATAAAAATTGTATACAAACACATTTGTTTCTTGAAATAATACACTTTTCAAACGGGTACAATTAGAAATATTGAAAATTCAATATAACATTATAATACAAGAACAGTAACTTTCTCAGAAGATATATAATTCATGTGTTCATTCACTATTATTAAGACATTCTTAAAACAAGAAGTGCTGTATAACAAATGCATTATTGAAAATGGTTGCAGATGGATAAAAAGCAACCATGAAAAGTAGATTAATGTTCACACAACAACAGCAAGGACAACGCACGCAGTTTCATGTTCCACTATTTTATTCTTCACTCTCATTTGCATTTTGAAGACATTGCTACATAGCAGCAAAGTATATCAAAACCTTACTATGAGCTTTTGATCATTCTTTTCTTTGTACTATTTAATTATGTCCCACGATAATTTCTTCTTCCACATGCAAATTATTTCATATTATAAATATCAAGCAACTGTGTTCTTCTTGCAGTGGAATAACATAATTTAACAAAATCTTCACAACGGTCAAACTGTCACACAAATCTACACGCACACAAACTGTGTGCACTCCATCCAAAATTATAAACCATTTCCATGGTAACACCACACCTGAAACTTCCTTTAAGGAACTGTAAACAACGAGCAAATGCGAATTTCCATCATGAATTCAATTGTTGATGTTTCGATCAAGAATTCAATTGTTAACGTTTCGATCAAGAATTCAATTGGTGCTTTTGTTAAGAATTTGGGAAACGTCTTATCCATGCTAACATGGTGATTTTGTCCACATATTCTGCTTTGCAAATAAACATTGCACAATGACGCAACTCTCTAGATGGAGATTTATAAGGCACACAGTGATGCAAAACTCAAAACGACCATTCCGCAGTTAATTCAACAAATACAATGTTAACGCCGACTCATTTCTAGTCATCACTGAAGCCATGTTTAGCAATGATAACAATGAACTAAACAGTGACAGGAAACAACATATCTTCTGTCAAACCCATTCAAGATGACCCGATTGTGAAATGCGAAAGGTCACAAATGCATTCGTTATCACACTAACAAACGACTGCCCTGCGAGAGTTGCCCGGTACCATCTCCATATGCACGCGCTCAATACTTTTTACACCTGCACTCTTTTCGATCAAAAAACACTGGTGTCACCAAGTTTGAACTGGCACTGCGATACTGCCAGGTGCCTGGTGCCGCCGACATGCTGGCGCTTGATGCCCGCTGCTGGCACCTGACACAGTGACGGTGGAGATCGTCACTCCCGGCGATCATGCGCGCCATGCCAGCAAGAAGCTCCAGCTGATGTTCCCTCTCTTCTCTCCTTCGTCTTTCCTCACGAGCTCGTCTACGCAGCCGTGCCTCGAATGGTGACAGGTGCCCAGAGCCCCCTAGCAGTGAGCCATGATGGTATGGGCACATTATGAGCGAGTGAGTCTTCGACAAAGACGGTCTCGGCATTCGCATCGCTGCTCGTTTGCTGCGTTTCCGAACTAGTGGTGGCGGTGGTGGTAGCAAGGTGGCAGCATTAGTCTCTACGACACACAAGATTGTCACCGTTGAGGATTTTAGATCTGCTGCAAACATATACCCTGTTTTGCAAATGTTCCGTACATTTTTCACACAGTTTTTATGTTTGTTTTATAATTTGTGCTGCATGAAAATATTGATACTAAACAAAACGAAGGAACGAGCAATGAAGTATACCACTTCCAATACATGTTCCTGTAAAACTTATAATACAGAAACTGTCAGCAATTGACACATTTTTTGAAGTTAGCAAAATTCAACAAGAGAAATAACAAAACATAGCCTGACATTCTGGGCCTAAAAACTGACAAGAATACTACAAGCTGACTCAAATAAATGATACAAGTCTTCCATGGATCAATGCGTAGAAATACATTACAACTTACTTCATGTTTAAACTGTTTATACATGGAATATCATAATCATTTGTCCCTGATAGATTATAATATAATCTTTCGGGTTATATATTATATAACAATCATCTAAGCTCTATATTCACACAGTGGCATAAATGAGTAAGATATTGTTATGTTCTGCAAGTAGCTTTACCATCAACAGGGGAGGTTTCTCTGGTTGATACCCCTCGGTGATTGTTGGGGTCACTACCAGGCATGGCTGCAAAAGGTCAAGGGTTATGTAGTTATTGTATATGGACATTCACAACAAAATATCATTGGGAAAAATGTCCATAGTGGCACAGACATCAAACAACAAAACACCAGAGAGAGAAACAGCCATCAGGAATGCTGCAAACACAAGTAATAGTGATAAAATTGTTTTGTTCACATCAATTCTGGATCAAAGATGTGGGAAAAGTTAAACAAATTTAAGTGGTCACAAAAATATAATTTCTTGAAGAAATTCCCTATCGTTCCAAGCTTTCGTTGGTAATCATTCAATACATTTTTATAGCAATGACATCTCATAACAATTATGATAAATGAGCCAGTTTCAGACATAAATTCGCCAAAACTTAAGCACGAGTAGACAATTAATTAGTCAACAGAAACTGTCAAAAGTTTGAATGAGTATTATAACTTTGTAGTATATTTATTTGAGCTTGATTGTGTAAATGAAGTCAATTGCTAAGAAAATGATTTATTTACTACTTTGTTTTTATTTCATGATAAAATAACTTGATGATACTGTTTCATTGCAAATTTAGTCCCACACCTCTAAAAGCTATACTAATGGTATATTTGTAGAATGCCTAAAATGTATCAAAGACATTGCCTACAGCATAAAATATATAAAAAACATATAAAAGGGTGTAATATTTAATAGTGGTGCAATATTCTGATCACTTACAACTAAAATAAACTGAACTGAATAACTTTGACAAATGCTTTTAAGTTTTGGCTAATAAAATTCCTGCTATTTCTGGACCCCAAATGAACCCTAGATACACACCAAATGTGAAGACTCCCGTTTCTCCGTCCCCCTGAGCCATTGACCGTCCGCTAGGCAGATTCTGCTTCTCAAACTTCTTCATGTTTTCTGTCAGACATGTCACCTCGGTCAAGAGGTCTGAAATGACACCAACACTTAATGTTCGTACAGCACAGAGCATCACCTATGGCCCCATCATCAAATTTGGAGGAGCCAGTTTTTTTGTTTTATCGTCAGAAATGTTTTTTGTCAACAAAGGCATCAATTTCATAAATATTGTTATCAAACTTCTTCCAAACAAACAGTTTTCCCACAATTATCACTAGTTAGGAAACAGATTATTTTCTACGATTACTGAGAGCAAACTGTCCTTATCTCCATTTTGCTGGAACAACTCCCACAAATTTAATGGAGCACTCTGTATGATCACACATTATGACTGATTCTAGCATTTTATTCTTAGTTCACAATCAGATGCTTTGAACTAAATCAGGCACAAATAATGTCACATAACCCTGTTATATTTTGCCTCGTGTCTTCTTACCACAAATAAAAAATTAGACAATTATCGGTCTGCTTCACATTTAATAAGGAACAACATTTCTAATACGATTGGCCTAGATATAAGATACAATACAAGCATTCTACTTCACAGTGCTTAAAGGTAAATATATATTAACTATAGTTAACTAGAGTTATAGTTAACTATGGGGATGGGATGGGATGGTATTTTAGAAAATTAATTAAAGTGGTTATGTAGTTAAACAAAAAGCAGTAATTCCCTTTTCCAAGTATCATTGCTGCTATATTATATAAGTGATTTGTGACTTCCATGACACAACTTACATACACAGTAGCTGCCTTAAGTAGCCTAGGTGACAATAACTTGATCAGAAATCATACTTTGTACAAAACTATTCAACATTATTATTTATTTCAGTACTAAGACATCGGAAATTAATATTAAAAACCAAAACAAGAAATTGTTTTAAAAAAATGGTAAAAAGACAAACAATTTGAAACACTATCAACTAACCTTTCCAATGGCCTTCTCCCAATGGTGGCTTGCATCCAACGATTTGTTTGCTGGCAAAAAAACCTCAATAACTTCGCCAGATGAACTTGACTTCAAATTAACCCAAAGAGGGCTTCGCGTGATCTCGATTACAGTTCCTATGGTAATTCCATGCCATCAAAATGCTATAAAACACACTGTAAACAAAATGCCTATGAAATGTCTGACCAACTCTTGTCTTAACAAAAGAACAAAGAAAGATTTCTAATTAATCTTAATTAAGGTATACCTTATCTATAATTACATCAATTGAGTATAAAGCTCCAGTCAAAAATTAAAACACAAGAGACTCCTATAATAAAAGTCATACAACTGATTTCAGAACTCCAGGTAAATTGACTTGTCTGCGCTTTTTGGTGGAATAAACATTTAATTTCCCAAACAACTACAGATGAGGGAGACATATTCTAGGAGTCCTACTTCACAAGAACTTGTCTTACAGTCTTTCCAAGAGCCAAACTTTTAGTGCAACTTGAAGACTAAAACATAGGCAAGTTTTGGAAATATAATTTTTTTTATATTTCAACAGATAATCAGATGCTTTTTGCCAGTGGGACAATGCTCTTCCAGGCAACCTGAAAAATCTATCCCTAGTGTCAACAAAACTAAATGTGGGGACACCAGTGTCAACAAATGTACAAGTCCCGTTAGATAAAAACAATTGACAAACACTGTGACTAGTTTCATAATGCCGGTATGTCATTATTGCCTACATGGCCTCATGACAATAAATAAGACAAATGTCACAAATATATCATTAATCAACGTGTTTACTTATATAATTTAACTAAATGCATGCACAGACATTTTATTAAACAGCTACACCAATAACAGAGGAGACAAAATGGCCACCACTGAAGCATCGACATTGTAAACTTGCAGTTGATGTCGTACAAAAGTGTTGATGTAACAATCCAAAAATAATAAGATTATTAAAGAACTTAAGCTGGCAACATATTTAAAAGTCTTCGTTAGCCACTGTGTCAAATTTCCAATATGTAAACAAATTCGCATGTAAAACACAGGTGGATGTTTTCTTTGTTTACAACCGTTTGATTATTCTTACTATCTCATAATAATTACTGCCATGTATTAAAACCTGTGTGGAAAGCATCCAACATAAATAAAATGACGATCATTAATTGTTTTCAGATCATTAGTCAACTCTGCTACAAGTGTAGTTAGTTGTAAGCTATCACCAGCAATAACAAACTTAACTTCAAACCTTGATCAAATCTACCAGTGTCAGCTTTCTACAAGTCTGTACAATTGCACATATCACAAACACTACCAATAGTCTTGACACATATACTCCACTAATTGCAGACGGAAAGAATGAAAGACCTTAGACTGTTGAACTTACCATATTTCTGGCGAATCTCATCATATTTGCTCTGTCGTTCAGCTCGTCTGGAATAACAGAACAAATAAATGTTTACGACTGCACAAAGTGTTTTACAGTTCACTCTTAAAAAGACCATTCTAACATCAATGCATGCATTCAGCCATGCTATAAAAACTTCGTGACAGTTATTTGTTCCGGGAGAACAGGAGACATGTGCAATGAATGAAACTGTCCAGGCTTCAAAAGGCAGCAAGATGTTTTGAACTCCAATTTTTTCAATTGAGAGTCTGACGATACTTCGGGTGAATAGCATCTTTACATTGCATGTGGAGAGAAATTTACGGGTGTTAATTCATGATACACCCACCACCAGACATGGGGTAATAGTAATATGTAATAGTAATTGTAATATAATTTTTTTCTGTAATAGTAATAGATCCTAAAGTAATAGATAATAGTCTATTACTTTTCCATTACATCTATTGCCGCGAACTTACAAAAAGATCAGGTTTGTCTGCATGTTATTCCAACTGCTAGTAATTGTAAACAATGTATAGACAATGGCTGAGCCATTATTCAAACAACATGAAAAGACCAGTAGGCTGATAATATGATGCATTCAGAAATACCTGCTCAATGAAACAATGCAGGGGCAGCAAGCCAATTACTAATTATTAAGACATCCCATTGGGGTGGCTATAGCTTCACACATTCCTAGCACACACAAAGAGCATTGTCTCAGATATGTGCAGGCAGGCAACAAATGTTATCTTAGATAAGGAGCTGCAACCTGTATTGAATTCAAAGTAAATGTTGATTTGGGCCGAACTTCCGAGTTCTTTTTTCAAACTGCCAATTGCCACATGGTAACATTGGCATGCAGACCCTTTGTTCAAATTTGGACAACTGTTCCTACCTCAGATCTTCAAATGGTGTACAAATGATGTACGTTTAGCTAGTACTACAAAGACTGAGTTCATAGGGAATTCTAGGGTTCACAGGCCCATCAAAAAATAGTTAATTGACATTCAGCGATAGTAATAACGACCCAGTAATAGTAAATAGATATCCTAGTAATAGTAATAATATATTAGAATTAATGTAATAGTAATAGAAACAGTAAGAAAGAATAGTAATAGATTGTCTGTAATAGAACCCATGCCTGCCCATCACATGATCTCACGAATGTCTCACCCCGATAAACTTTGTCTAAAGATATTGGAAACTGTCGACAGCTATTCGTAAATGGAACGAACAGTAAGGTCGACATTCATAAACAGGTAAGTCAAAATAAGGTGGTTCCTTAAAACACATTAGTGGGTCAATATGTCAGATTAGTTTATACTACATGATTTTATGATAAAACTGATTAGATTATGTACCTTTAATGGGTCTTTCCATGTTTTAGTTCCCGCCTCCATTCAATGGTTTCAGCTGTCAAGTTTTAGAATTATTTTGCACTAGCTCTAGTATCCACTACGACATGTTAGCTCTAGTATCTATCATGACACAATCGCTCTAATATCCACTATGACACACTAGCTTGTTTGTGCAAATGTGTTTAGCGTTGAGGAAATCATCAGACAAACTATACATTTTGTGGCAAAAAGGGGCAAAAGTAGATCTGCCTCTACATACTATGAGATAAAGTTAGATCTGCCTCTACATACAATGAAATAATAAACACAAGTAATAGTGATAAAATTGTTTTGTTCACATGCCTCTACATACTATGAGAAAAAGCTAGTCACACCTTCACGAGTTACCAGATTTAACGATAAAAGTCACTTCTTTCTATGATTTTAACAAAAGTACGCACTCTTAAAAATTATTAAACAGACTGCACCTATTACTTACACTATTACTTACACTATTCCCACACCACAGATTTGAATATCAATGAATCTGACACTTGATGGCTCAATGAATTAAAGAGAGAGTTTTAAGTGGACATCAGTGATAAATGTTTTATAACAAATCGTTCATCATGCAAGGTGTTGAGTTGAAGGCACTAACCTTGCCGCGTGCTTGGCCCGACGTTCCTCATCTTCATGTTCCTGGCGAATATTGTCTCGGGTAAGTCGATTCCTGGCAAAGATTGAGTAATCGTACTCAGTTATCATAATCATGTGTAATCACCGACCTTTTTCAATGTAACTATTACATTGGTCAAAGAGGCCAAGTAGTCATAATCGTACTTGATTACATTGATAAAGTAATTGTAATCATGATTACAATCATCATTGTGATGCGTAAAGCTTTTATTGCTACTTAGTACAATCACAATGTTCTTTTGCATATTTCTGTTGCCCAGGTTCTAACTACAACACAAGCAGGCTGTTGTCTTTATTTGGTATCTAATGCATGTACAGTGATTGTATTTTAAAATCGTGTTTGCTCGTGTCTTGAATAACGTTGGTGGCAATACTAACATAAAGGTTTTTATTGACTTCACTGTCAATCGTATTCTTAAATGTAATCATGATTGTAATCATGATTACATACAAAAGTAATCATGATCAATAACAATCATTTTCTATGTATATACTTGAAGTCCAAGAAGAAACCACCATGACCAGTCAGAGCTCACACGACAGACATATCTTCTGACATCACAAACACAGGAAACATTTCATGTAGATATGGAAGACAGAGGCTGTGATCAACTGAGCTGAGGGGAACTATGAACTACCACACGTCTACGATGTTATCCTACCAAGATGTCATAATGATTAGTACCGATGAAGCCACCTTGACAAGGTGATGAAATTCTACAGGTAAACAAAAACCTTTCGAATACACTGAAAGAAGTGTTTGATCATGAAAAACGAACTCCCTGAGAAATGTTCAATAACATGTATAATTGTAATTCTCTGAAAATTATAATTGGACCTGCCATGATAATGGTATGAACTCTTTTGATAAAGACACGAACTATTCGCCTTACTTGAGGTTCAACTTGGAACGTCGCCTACAGCAGCAGCAGCAAGCGATGGTGATAGCCAGGCCAATAACCGCAGCCAGGGAACCGATCACAATGAGCACCGTGCGGTAGGACACTACAACGTGCAATAAAGGTAAAACATAAGTTTTTGCACAATGCTGTATCCAGTCCTTGGTACCATTCAAAGCACTTTACACTTCACCCCCCCACCCCCGGCAGACCTGCTTATTCTAACGCCAACTTGACTTCTCTGGGAAGCATTCAGCCATGCTGTAATCATTCAAATGAATCCGTAGCAGACATAAGACTTATAACAATGTCAGAATTAAAGCATAGTAACTAAATATTGCAAACACAACATATGTTTTCCACATTCCTTACATTTGAAGATAATAATAATATGAATTTATATAGCACCTGAGTGCACTTAAAATAAAATGCTCTCGGGCGTTTTACATAAAATGCATACATTAAATGTGTATTATGTAGTGTGGCTGCATGTCGTTCCATAGTGTGGCTACGTGTCGTTCCATAGTGTGGCTGCGTGTCGTTCCATAGTGAGGCTGCGTGTCGTTCCATAGTGAGGCTGCGTGTCGTTCCATAGTGAGGCTGCGTGTCGTTCCATAGTGTGGTTGCTTGTCGTTCCATAGTGTGGCTGCGTGTCGTTCCATAGTGAGGCTGCGTGTCGTTCCATAGTGTGGCTGCGTGTCGTTCCATAGTATGGCTGCGTGTCGTTCCATAGTGTGGCTGCTTGTCGTTCCATAGTATGGCTGCTTGTCGTTCCATAGTGTGGCTGCTTGTCGTTCCATAGTGTGGCTGCGTGTCGTTCCATAGTGTAGCTGCGTGTCATTCCATAGTGTAGCTGCGTGTCGTTCCATAGTGTGGCTGCATGTCATTCCATAGTATGGCTGCGTGTCGTTCCATAGTGTGGCTGCTTGTCGTTCCATAGTATGGCTGCTTGTCGTTCCATAGTGTGGCTGCTTGTCGTTCCATAGTGTGGCTGCTTGTCGTTCCATAGTATGGCTGCTTGTCGTTCCATAGTATGGCTGCTTGTCGTTCCATAGTGTGGCTGCGTGTTGTTCCATAGTGTGGCTGCGTGTCGTTCCACAGTGTAGCTGCGTGTCATTCCATAGTGTAGCTGCGTGTCATTCCATAGTGTGGCTGCGTGTCGTTCCATAGTGTGGCTGCATGTCGTTCCATAGTGTGGCTGCGTGTCATTCCATAGTGTGGCTGCGTGTCGTCCCATAGTATGGCTGCGTGTCGTTCCATAGTGTGGCTGCATGTTGTTCCATAGTATGGCTGTGTGTTGGCCAAACCAATGTTTACATGTTACAGCCTGCAGTGGTACAACAAGAAGTGATTTCTCTGTTGATAATAGTATTACCACTATATTCATTTAAAGGTTCAGTCTGATAAAAAAACCTATAAAATCGTATTAATTATATAGTGTATTGTAACATCATCACTGCCCAAATGTGTTTTAATGAACACCATGAAATTTTTAAATATAATTTGACCATTATCTGTCAGCTTACCTGCGCAAACAAAGCGACGGGTATGTTTCGCACTGCACTCTTTGGGGAAGAGAGAGGAGTCTGCTTCACACTTCTTTGAACTCTCGCACCAAATGCACTGAAACAGCAAACAACAGTTTTAAAACGAACTCCTCAATCAATCTAGCATATCATGAATCAGGTTCACTGATGTTTAAATATGTAGTGCTTGAATAGTCTACCTAATATGTGCAGTCGGTTTAATAATAAGGATAAGGATAAATTTTATTTGTCCCAACAGCATAAAAACATAGATAAATTATATTGAGTGGCAATATAAATTATATAAATACATATGATACATGCACATATAGAACTGTACAATATATAATAACAACTAATAAATCATCAATAAAAGTAATACATTATGCAAGCAAAAAAAAAAAAAAAAAAAAACATATTTGCTTGCTTCTACTAAGACCAACATTGGTCGCTATCGTAGGAGCCACCCAAACTAACAATAAACATATATTCCCTATACATATATTTCTACATTTAAAAAAGTAGAAAGCATGTTTGGTTTTTTGTCTGTGTCTTACATATAATCAATTTACGTGTGTGATGGTGTGTTGTACTGGTGTGTTTTATGTGTTGTTTTCGCTTGTACGCGTATAAGCCTGTGTGCAAGTATACAAATTGAAAAGTTTAATTGTGATTGCATGAACTGTGTTATGCTCATTCATAATTTATTTAATTTAGTTAGCATATATAGCAATTTAGGAGAGTGCATGTGTCATTATATTGTTATATTGTAATAGAATACATACTTTTTAAATCATCAAAATAATTGACTTAGATCTGGTAACTTGCGAAAGACAAAAGCATGTCATAGTGGATACTATAGCTAGCATGTCATAGTGGATACTAGAGCTAGCATGTCGTAGTGGATACTAGAGCTAGCATGTTGTAGTGGATACCAGAGCTAGCATGTTGTAGTGGATACACTGATATACACTGTAGGTGGAGCACTGATACACATTGTAGGTGGAGCACTGATACACACTGTAGGTGGAGCACTGATACCTACATGCTTGATTGCAATAAATCACACCTTTCCCCATAATTATAACTGGTTCCCGTTGATGATTCCTTATATGTTTGAATGTAAGTGGTTCATCCGTGGTTGGCTCATGTAACAAATGTGATAAATTAATCAGTTTTGTGGCAGCTATATGTTCCAAACGACATCCGATACCAGTTGAATTATGACCTGCGATACATTAAATAAGAAGGTATCATGAAGAGACTTAAGACCGATATGGCTATTTCCCAGAGATGGGGTGATTACACTATCAATGTAATAAATTAGGATTACGATTATTATTAAAATTTATGTGTATGATTACAAGTATGATTACTTAGAACATGAGTGCAATCGATATTGATTACTTTTGTAGGTAATTAAGATTACAATCACGATTACCTTCACTCATGTTATTTTTGTCACCAATATTATTCAAGACAAAATCAAACACAATATTAAAAGACATTCACTGTAAATGCGTTAGATACAAAATGAAGAGAAAAGCCTGCTTACAATTGTACTTTGGATATGGGCAACAGAAATATGCACAAGAAAATAGTTTTTGATCAATGTAATTGAGTACAATCATATGGCTCAAGTACATTTACTTTCACTTGGTTTTTGACAAATGTAATTAAGTACAATTACTTTGCATTTTCACCAATGTAATTGAGTACAATTAAAATTACTTTTACTTGAGTTTTTGATCAATGTAATCAAGTACAATTACTTGCTTTTTATCAATGTAAACATGTACAATTACTTGGCTTTTTGACCAACACAATTGAGTACAATTACTTGGCTTTTTGACCAATGTAATCCAGCACAATTACAAGTACTTGGTTTTTTTGACCAATACTGAGTACGAGTACAATTATTAAAAAACTGCAGATGATTACACGATACTCGTTTGAACCGAGCCAGGCGTTGGTTTACAATCCGGTGTGAGGTAGGATATGGACACCCACATAGAAAAAGAAAACAAAAAGGTTCTTAGTAAAAACACAGCTTCCTAATAAAATATGTGTTTAGTAACACACAGGTTCTTAAGAACTGCCGTACCTCACTGTTGGAGACACAGTCACCACAGTTGACAAGCGCCGCACATACTGAAACATGAAACCACCAAACGATGCATGAGTTATATGACAAGTAACATGACAACACTGACAAGTTATATGACAAGTAACATGACAACACTGACAAGTTATATGACAAGTTGCTCTATAATAATAATCTACTGAACTGTTCCCTTATTCATTGAAGTTAATGTGTATTATCAGGTTATGGCGTGGAATACCAGTGACAAGATGAATCAGATTGAACAGGTTTTGTGCAGTAACTGCAGATTTAATATAGTTTTTTATATTGCCACAGCACAACCTTAACATCATTTATCCTTGCCTCCAATATATGACAATGATGTCATAGTTGGTTCCCATAATTCGCAGTAAAAACAGACGTGAAACTTTCCATGATTCCATCGCAGTATGCTAAATTAATTGCTAATGTGTTTGAAATGTATATCAGACACCACAGAACTGCCCATTTTGTGTTGGTAGGACAATTGCCGCTCCTGGCTGAACACTGAAGTTCATTTGGGGCTCTTCCTGAAGTGTATCACTGGGTCAGTTACAGCAGTCAAGCAGTAATTAAGCAGTGATGTTGATATCAGTGGTGACCTCGGCAAGTGTTCATCAGGTCATAGCATCCCTCATTAACATATACTATGATATAGTCAAGCACAAGTTATCAAATCTAAGGATCCCTAGTATACAAGCCTGCCTAAATTAAATCTAAGGATCCCTAGTATACAAGCCTGCCTAAATTAAATCTAAGGATCCCTAGTATACAAGCCTGCCTAAGTTAAATCTAAGGATCCATAGTACACAAGCCTGCCTAAATTAAATCAAAGGATCCATAGTACACAAGCCTGCCTAAATTAAATCTAAGGATCCATAGTACACCAGCCTACCAATTACATAAGTTACCAATATTCAGGATTCTAAAAAGTGCATGTTTCAGCAGGTCAAATATATCAAATACAAGTATTTGGTGGGTATAAATACACAAATATAAACATCAAATACAAATGTAAAATCAACATATATTTAAGTTTCATGCATAATTTATAATGTGTATTGTCATTATGATCAGCTAAATTGGCATTGGCGGAAATATGTATGTCCGCATCATATGGAGTTTCAACACTGGCTTTCCTTAACCACAAACATTTCTCAAAACATATATTCTAACAATTTGTTTACACTAAGTCAATTAAACAGTGCTTATAGTTTGATAAATTCATATCTTAAAAAATATTAATATTTGTAAATTATGAAAACAAATCATTAAACCAGACTCAACCAGTATTCATGTATCACCACCAATTAATATTAATTATTTATTAATAATACAAAACTATATAACATTGTTTTCTTTGGATCTTGTTGACGTCAAATTGTATGGTACCCCCGGTAATATTAAAATGTAATGCAATTGTCAACACACCATAACCATTCTAACTTCTAAAGCAAATAAGACTAATAGAGTTCCTATTTTTAAAAAGGTACGTTGTTATATAGCGCGATATCCAGTCCTTGTGACTGTTCAAAGCGCTTAACACTTCACCCCTGGCAGACATGTTCATTCCAATGCCATTTCGACTTCTCTAGGAATCATTCAGCCACATTGCAATTATTGCTCGAAGACTGTAGCCAGGTACTCATTTAAACAGATGACTGAACGTGGGATGAATGAAATTGCCAAAGCTTTGAAATGGCAGCAAGAGGATTCGAACCCGGGTTCTCTCGATTGAGAGTCCGACGTTCTAACTGCTACAAAACAGCGCCCCACTATTTGCCATTTAATAGTTTCCCGATGAATTTCACGAAAATAATGCCTTAGTAATGCCGATGATTGAAGATTTTGAAAGATACTATTCATGCTAAAAGTAGAGTCAGTCCTGGCATTTAGGTCACGTGACCCGATTCTTGCAATGTGACTGGCTGATGCCGTTGTTTACAAATACAAGGGACCACATGCTTTTATTGCCGTATTATTTAGCCCCTTCTATTTTATGATTTGTTGATTTTGCTAACACATGATCATTATCTCACACATTTACCTGAACTTTCTAAAAAAAAAGTTCTACCTTATGATAATAACCCTGATATAAGGAATTGTGTGAAGGGAAATTTCATGTTTGATTCAGTCAACAGAACAAAGGCACCTGATCTCCTCTGCAATCAGAAAAAAGAGAGAAATTGGTCAAACTGGCAATTTCATTGGGGAGGAAACAGCGACAAAACAAGCACAAAAGATGTATTTAGATTAAAGAGGAGATTCCAAGCAGATTGGCAGTCAAACTACAGAAAAAGAAAACGTATCAAAGAAACAAATTAGAAAAAAGACTTGAAAGCCATGATTTGGACATGTCTGTTGAATTCGCAGAGTTAGAAGAGAGTATCCAGCAGAGTTAGAAGAGAGTATCCAGCAGAGTTAGAAGAGAGTATCCAGCAGGGTGTTCGTGATATCTTGGATGGAAAGATAGATGGACGTAGCATTTGTCATGTTTGGTAATGGGGTATGATGATGACGCACAACCAAAAACTGTGTATAACTGTAAAGTTGAAAAACTGTTAAAGAAAGCAGGTGGAACTTATGTTGTGGGGTACTGGAGTGAGGAGGAAACTTACCAGGACGACGCTGTGGATTATGACATTTCAAAGTATGCCCTTGCGGCAGATCTGGTGTGTGAGGGTTTTACTGTATCGTAAAATTAATGAGACATTTTGTGCATATTGTAAATAAGTAGGTACGTTTGATTCAGTTATAAGGCCACCCTTAATGAATTGTTTGAGTTTGCAGTAACCCTACCAAAGGTTTTCAGGCTGGGTAGGGATCCAGTAGTTTTGAAAAAAATACACGAAAGACCCCCCAAAGATCAATAAAAAGTCTGGCATCACTTATGGGCCAAAGGGTCAGTCGATTACGGCAAACAGACAATTAATTACGGGGTGACCTAATTGTAATATTTTGACATGCAGCACCTTACATCTTAACTTTGCATGATTTTTACTTCAGAAGTTTCTTGGTTTAAGGTCTGCCCTGAAATGGTGATACTGTATTCATGAATTTAGTTAATTATCAATTAATAATTACATCAAACTATTACCAAAAAGATAGAAAAAGCTAAAGAAACAGTTTGCTATGATCACACTTGTTATTTCTTGGTACAGATGCAATGAAAATATTAATATCATAAAAATTGGGGGGGGGGGAGGGAATGTTGCATTCTGAAATTTTCCTTTATCAATTAATGCATATTGTTTATCAATCAAAGAAATTAAGATTATTAATTGATGATTGACTTAAATCATGAATTAAGTAGAAACTGCACCAACAGTTTGTGTTTTATAATAAAAATAATATATTTTATTTGGTATAGCTCCAGATCCAAAATTTTTCGTGGCGCTTCACAACATATTAAAATACATAAAATAATGTAAAATTGCAAAATAACAAATAAATGCATTTAAAATACTAGTAATAAAAATTATTTTAAATAAATACAGCAATAAAATAGTGTAGAATTGCTAAATAAGGAAATAGCTAAATAAATATATTAGCTACTAGTAATAAGAATTAAAATTATAAAATAATAGTTTAAGTGATAAAAAGGAATTGGTAAAATAACGTCAAATGTAACGAATAAGATTACATAGTCATAATTAAATTGCTATGAGTAGAGGACAACGTTCATCTGGAATATATGCTAATACGCAATACGAAAGAAACATGTCTTTAGTAGACATTTGAAGCTGGCAAGCATGTCACAGGTTTTAATAAAGTTAGGTAAAGTGTTCCACAGAGACGCCGCAGCCACTGCGAACAAGCCGCCCCCAACCATTGGTACGAGTGCGCTTCACTTCCAAACTGGTTGGTAGTTACTCAGGATGTCTTTGTCAAGTGATGGCGTCTTCAGCGATGGACTGACAATTGCATGCTTAAGCGGCCTTGGCATGACTGCCTCATCCGGAGAGGTATTTGTAATCATTGTGATGACCGACACAATACTGGTGATATTGTCCCTTAGCTGATTAGGAGGCAGATGATCCAATACACACGTTTTGTCAGTAGTACCACAAATCGCTGTGATCTCTGCATTCGTAGTTGGATAGAACACATGGATACAGTCAGTGAAACAACGTTTTTTCTTCAGTGTGTTGAAGCACTGCAAACCCGATGAGTTTATCGATCTTTTCACTGAAGAAATGTAAAAATACTTCACATCCTTGGGCCGTCGAGTGGAATTTGGGATGTTGTTGTATGCGCTGGCCATCAAGGAATTTCAATAGTCGAAACATGGTTTTGTTGTTTGCCTTTTTTTTATAGTAATCCGCTTTGCGTGCGGATATCAAAACAGTGCATTCTTCATGGGCGGTGACATATAATTGCCGATGAATTTCCAGTTTAGTTCTCCTCCACATGTTCTCCAGTTTCTGTTTCTTTTTCCTGACGTCATTGATGTCAGAGTCGTACCAGGGATGCGGTGTAGTGTCTCTTACATGCATGTTGCGCCATGGGGCGTGTTTGTCAAGTCATTCAGTGCGATAGGTGTTGTACAGTTGTAGTTCCTCTGCTTGTTGAGCACATCAGTTTCAATGTTCCTGAAGTTCCGCTTAGCAATCATCACAGTTTTGACTGCAGGTTTCAGTGCGCTCAATGTGAGTTCAATGCGATGGTGGTCAGACAGAGAGTCAGGATGAACAGTAACGGAAGTAATGAAGTTGTCATAAGTATGAATGACCACTAGATCCAATATGTGTCCAGTTTGATGCGTCGGCGAATGTACGTGTTGAGTTAGATTGAACGATTCAAGTACAGTGCAAATTGGTTCTGAATTAATATGATAGTCAAAATCACCAACAATGATGGTAGGAATGACAGAGATGGATGCCTCGATGAATAGTTGCTCAAGTTCAGCGTAAAAGTTTGATGTTGTTCCAGATGTCTTGCTAAGCGACCCAGATGTTGTATGTCAACAAGGTTGATGAACTGTAGACGGAGAAGTTCGATGGTTGTGAACGGCAGCTTTGGACGGATCTTAGTCTTGAATGTGTTGCGGTGTACGATGGCAACTCCGCCGCTGCGACCAGAGGCACGTGCTACGTGTTAGAAGGTGTAGGCAGCTTGCTACCAGTGACACTAGCAATGTTATGATTGAATAGTTCCTGCCAAGTGTAGGTCACCATGTTATGTGGGTACCGGTGTGCCACCAGAATAAGTCACAAAAATATACAAACATATAAAACAAATAACACAGTAGAGCAGCTCCGTGCATTCCAGGCAATGTTATCAAAACAATATTCGAATCTCACTAGCGTGGTAGTAATAACAATATGTAAAATCAAAGCTTGACACAGAGAAAATAAATAGCTGCCACAGGGGGCGCTTGTCATGTGTACTGTTTTATTTATCTATTTCCTTATCTCCCCTAAAACTTACATTAGAATCTCTCCAGTACTAAAAAAGTTATGACACTTTGTATTCTCAAAGTAAAACGTAATTGGACCAAAAGGTCACAACTTTCCTTTTGTTTTTCTAGTAAAACAAGACCGAAAAATGGGTTGTGCAGATAATCTTTAAAATGTCAACTCATTTAATATTCAACCTAGAACAAAGATCTAAATGGCATTTTAATGTTTTTTTTCAGGCTCTGTACAATGGTACTCGATTGATGTCTATCCATGTACTGTAGGTTGACATTTTTTTTCACATACTTAGTTTTAGAACTGTGTTAAAGTGAAAATTAAGTGACAAATTAAATTATGTTTCATGGGACAATCATGGGATTGTTTATTCTGAGTACGGTGTTAGAAATATTTTTACTTTCATTACTCAGCACTGTCAATGACGACACCAGCCTGTAACGGACTGTGACTCACCGGCTTTGATGTTCTGCGTGGTCGTGGTCAACGCTGGTGTCGTAGTAGCTTTCGTCGAAGTTGTTTGTTTCGTCGTCGAATCGGCCTCCACAAATGTGCCAATAACGACAGACAAAACGACACAAACAATCGGGAACCTCATGGTTAAAAATCATGAAACTGTAAACAGGCAAATATCCACTGCAGTTTCCACGACACACCTCTCAAGATGACGGAGGAAGTTTGTTGACAAAATGGCGGATATCTACTCCTTGTTTGTGTATCCATGCAAAACATAGTTCCTAATTTTAACTTCTATTTTTATGATGCCTTAAAGTTGATGGTCATTTAAACTTCAAACCAATTAGTTATCCTATTTGTAATTTCTAAATATAAATTGATTTAAGAGTTAAGTACTTAGTATGAACCAAGACTATCCCGCCATTGTGTAGTAACATTTTGATGTAAAAGGGCATGTAAGTAGTTCACTTTGACCTCGTTATGGTTCAACGCACAAGAAACGTCATTAGCGGTAACCACCGATAGATCTGTATTAATATACATTAATTAAAAGTGCATCCTCAATTCGATTTGTTTTGCTAGTCTCATTTCAAATTATGTAACATCGCATGCCAAGGTCACCATCATTCAGTGCTATATATGCACCACACAATAACCATGCATGCATGGTGACTATGAGAAAGACAGCTTCTATGAACAACTACAAGACATGGTAGACAAAATTTGACACCATGATATAACCATTGTTATGGGCGACATGAACGCCCAGATCGGTGGAGATAGGTTTGGTTTTGAACATGTCCTCGGACCACATGCATTTGGGAAACGTACAGAAAAAGACAATTAACCGCTTTGTGCAATTCTATGCAATTAACAATTTGATCATCGGATAACCACTCTTTAAACACAAAGATATACACAAGATAACATGGTTTTCAAATGACCACAAGACATTCACACAATTTGATCATTTTGTAATTGGGCTGGAGACTCCATGTCTGCAGGACATCCGAGTACACCGTGGAGCAGACATCTGTACTGACAACCACTTGGTTATTGCGAAGATCAAGATCAAGTTGAGACGACAAAAGAAGAAGACAAACAACACAACACAGCTAATAGATTTGACATCAACAAGCTCCAGAACCCAGGGACCAAATGCGAATTCCAAGCAGTCCTGATCGAGAAATCGTTTTGCTGCCCTTGCAGATCATACACCAGGTTCAATGGAATGGTGGGAGAGGATGAAAGCTGCGATGATGGCAGTGGGCAAAGACGTTCTTAGATACCAGAAATCTCTGAAGGATTATTGGATCAGCGACCACACATGGGGACTGATTGCGCAAAGGAAACTCCTGCAACAGAAACGACCAAATGAGATCAACTGCACGTCTTTCTACCGGGACTGTATCAAGAAAGACAGGGAAGTGGAGCACTGCGCACAAAAGGACAAATGCGAATGGTTCGACAGACAATCACAGGACGCTGAGGACGCAGTTGCCCGAAACGACATGATATAGGTCTACCGCGTTGCCAAGAAAATGACTGGCCGCACAAAGGCAAGATACGGGCCGATCAAAGCCAAAGACGGATCTCTAATATCGAAAGGCGATGACAAACTAGAGAGATTGGCAGAACACTTTAAAGAATTCCTCAATAGACCTGCACCTAACAGACCGACAACTCTCAGAACGTGCGCCCAATAGACTCAGAGGAGCTCACGGAAGACGAAGTGAGGAAGGCCATTGTGACACTTAAGACAAACAAGTCACTTGACATGGATGGAATCACAGCTGAAATGAAGACAGCAGGTGGTGAAACAGTTGTACAGTGTATATGCGGACTCTGCGACCAGATTTAGGACTCTGGCATCGTTCCTGTGGACTGGAAAGACGGTGTTGTGGTCTGTATCCCCAAGAAAGGAAGTTTAGCTGACAGTAACAACTGGAGTGGCGTGACACTGTTGTCAACACCAGGGAAAGTGTACTGTCAAATGATGCTGAACCGAATGCGAGATATGGTAGACGGCGAACTGCGTAAGGAACAAACAGGTTTTAAGCCGAAACTTTCTTGTGCTGAGCAAATATTCACACTCAGACGCATTATAGAGAACTATCAAGAATACCAGTTACCCCTCGCAACCAGTTTCACAGACTTCACCAAAGCGTTCGACAGCACCTACAGAACCTCCATGTGGAAAATCTTAATCACATACGGAATCACACGAAATATTGTATCAGCAATGGAGAAGATATACGATTTACTGCGTTGTGTAGACATCATTCGAGCACTTCCATCGACAAAGGCCTATATGGATGACACGCAAAAATGTGATACAGAACATGCTACGAATGCGGTCAAACAAGAAGCTGCTGCAGGCGGAGCTCATCGAAAACACTGGAAAATTGAAAATATATGAAGCTAAAAGACTTCCACTGTATCCACACGGCGATATCGCCAACGAGTAATGCAGAAACACTGCTTGCTGAAATGAAGAACATTTCTGGTAAGTATGACATGACATTGCCATATTTTTATATTGTGTCTATGGTTTATGATCAACACGAAAACTAAGCATTAGGCTAAGTAATAAAAAATCATGTTTAAATTGGATCGGCTTTCACACAACTAGATATGGACTCTGAACACAGTTTGGGTTATTATGGCTACTTGACAGGTGAAAGCGAGCTTATCGCCTTGTGGGTCGTCCAAAACGACGACGAAGCGGACGATCAAGTCTGTAATATACCGCACGATCCAGTCAGCGACAAGACCCACGATCAAGTCGGTGACGAGGCGCACGATATCACGTTGGAGTTGGTAAGGAATTCTGCTGTACACTGTTGTATTGTTTGTTATCTATGCTGCTGTACACTGTTGTATTGTTTGTTATCTATGCTGCTCGAAGATGGTCCCGTTGCTATCATCACTAAATATGTAGGCTGGACAATATAATTATTATATCTACTTTGGCAATATTGCCTAAACTTCTGAAAGGAATATGACGCAAAATAACTAGATAACCACGTCGACATATACAGTGTGAAGAAATTCTTCACAACCGATGACTGATGAGCGACGACTCGTTAAGGACGTCGTGAAGACGAAAAACGCCGACCCGCAGTGGATGTGCTCCATATGGAAACGAGACGCTGACAACTCTCTCAAGGACGGGAGCATATCTTCTGCCTGTGATCCTTATACCTGGAGTGGTACCATTTGACATGTCTGGGCAAGAAATCGCGACCAAATTCATAGCAACTGCCACAAAGATGTGTGATCATATTCAGTGTAATCAATTACTGTTCTTTACACGCACGCACGCACGCACGCACGCACGCACGCACGCACGCACGCACGCACGCACGCACGCACGCACGCACGCACGCACGCACGCACGCACGCACGCACGCACGCACGCACGCACGCACGCACGCACGCACGCACGCACGCACGCACGCACGCACGCACGCACGCACGCACGCACGCACGCACGCACGCACGCACGCACGCACGCACGCACGCACGCACGCACGCACGCACGCACGCACACATCATTTTAACAAATTATTAATGCAAAATTAAGTTTGCATTGCTTAGCTTAATATTCATGTGAATATTCATGTGAATCAAGGAAATAACTGTTTAAAAATTTACCCTTTTTACATTATTTTGTTAACTATCGTGTATGACAATATGGACCTATATATGTATAATTAAATGTGTACACCCTGTATTAATATTGTGTCTGATTATTATTATCCATCGTGCTGCCCCCTTCTGGGAATCGAAAAGCTGCTTTATTTCACTAGATGTCACCAGGTGGCAGCGTTCTAAACGTAGGGATTATTAATGATAATATTTACTTATCTTTTCTAAATCATGTGCAGGTCCTATCTGTACCGAACAAGTTTCTTTACGCACAAAACAATTTTCAAATCTGCTGAGTTGCCGTTTGAGATTGTTCGTTGCATTCGAAATGCACTTCTGGTATTTAATTTCGCGGGTTTACGTGGGCGATAATTGACAGAAGTTGCCCTCTCCACTCTTGCATTTTTTACGCTTAATTTTACTGTCTGATTGCCTATCCGATTTTTCGGCGGAGGCATGGTTATTCTATTGCTTTATTGTGGCGTTACATCGAGGAGGTGTCTGCTGTGCATGTTATCCACACAGCTTTATATATATGTTCACAAAGACAACTAATTAAGACGGTCTTATGACTTATGCAAGTTAAGTCTAATTTATTAAGGAAAGAATATTGCCTAATATTTTAGTAATAATACTAATGATAGTAATATTGGTGGACTGGAGTAATTTCGTACTGGAGTCATTATTGTGTCGTTTTGTAGCTTCTTTTTTAGTTTAGAAATTATTGTTTGGCAGAACATTGTATTTGCCATTTCGTCAACAGCCGCGTAAGGTGCTCAGCCAGGAGTGTCAGGTGGAACAACAAATACGTCACAGATGTCCGACATGTCACTAGGTGGGAGGAGTGTCAGTAAGAGTGTCAGTGCCCTCAGTGTGTCAAGTGACGTCAATGTGGGGAGTGACACAGGCGATACACACAGTGTCGCGAGAGAGCAGGAGTACGAAACACAGTTTCTTGGGTTTACACCAAAGTCGTTCAGCGACGGCAGTAAGTGCAGAAGTCTTATTTTGGTGTGATTGTTTGCTTTACCTGTAATGTCCTGCATGTGTCCTTATTACTGTTTCTCCCTGTATCTTCTGTTGCATTGTTCCCTGCTCTTTCATTCCAGTATATCCCTACACTTTCTCTCTCCATCCCCTGACTCACCTTCTCTCTACCTCCATTTCTACCAGTATGTCAGCTGATAAGGGATGTGCGGAGTGTCTAATACCTGTTTTTAAATATATTTTTCAGTTCAAGTCTACCTTGAAATCTAACTTCATATCATACAGGTGGAGCACAATTTCATAAAGGCAAATTGCTCTTCCTTTTCTTCTTTCTCTCACCGTTACCAGTTCTTCACTTCATTTGACCTGCTCAGTACTAATATAGGTTTGACATTCTGAAATTGACAAACATTTGTCTTTCAGTAACAAAACAAATGGTTAAGATCTCTCTCTGAGTAGTTTGGTCCTCTGTGGTGCATACATAATGCAATGAACCATCCATACACTGTCTGTTTCAGTGTACAATGCTGTACTTGAATACACATGGGACTGCTTCCGAGCATCGCAACAGTTCATGAAATCAGAGGTAGGTGACGCCACATCACACGATTGGAAAGTTTGACATGAAATGCTGCATGTGTGAAGAATGTTATCTGTTTTATTTTAGTGTAGACTTTAATGCTCTGCATTGACTATAACAGATTTCTTACAATCCACATGAAATACATAACAATGTTGGGTTGCTTGATAACTTAATTTGTGTGTTGCACAGATTAATTATTATATTTGTACCCGGTATTTGATTGCATAATCATATTTAATAAAAAATCCTTATTGAAGAAAGTTAAGTTACCATTCAGAGTGCACACTGATAATAAAAATGCTTGTTTGTTTCGCATCTCTATAAATTGTGGCATTAATCAGATATATTACAGGGAGAACCCTTGTATGTGTAGATCATCATATTGAGGTGAGGGATTTCTAGTTTCCAGATGTAGTCACAGACACAGAGCTACAGCAGGCATCTGAAGTGATTATTCCACGGCTCAGCAATACGATTGCAAAGGCCTTTGACAAACTTGAGGTACAAGAATCTTCTTTTGTGGCACTAACATGGGACTCTTTGATATTATGACAGATAAGTTTGATTCAGTGGTATTGAGGTCAGGAGTTGAGGGTGGTTTTATCATGGTCGTGGTTTGGGTCTATGCACCTAAAAAAGTTAATAAAAACTAACCATGTGCATCTAAAATCAAGAATTTCATGTCAGTGGTTTTTCAGAGAATTTTTTTTAAAGTGGGAGATTACGGTCTTTTCTCTGTTATCCTGGCGTCTGACATGTTGACCTAGATTTAACAAGATTTAACAAGATTGCCATCCCAAACAATAAGTTCCAGATGGCAAGTGGACAAGGAAGCCATTGGCTTATCGAGAATCCAACAATTTTCTCATCTATATGTAGCCCGCCCTTATCAGATATCTGTCAATTCTATTTTTAAACATATTCACACTACTAGCATTAACACAATCATTTGGCAGTTTGTTCCATTCATTTATCACCCTCTGTGAGAAAGAGTACTTTCTCATGTCCAACCTACACTGCTCCTTAACTAATGCTGCTTTGTGTCCTCTGGTTCTACTGCCTTCTTTAAGTTTGAAGAACATATTCCTATCAACATCCTCACAACCGTTCGCTATTTTCAACTCTTCTATTTGGTCTCCTCTTAGTCTCCTGGTCTCTTTTACCTGGTAAACCAATAAGTGCCTGCACAGTTCTCGGAAATCAGTTAACCTAGACTACTGCTGTGATAAGGGCTGCACGTGTATGTACAAATAACGAAAGCTCTCAATGAAATGCACTGGTTAAGACATTATAATACACCATGTGTCTTTGCAGACGTATCTCTTCACTAACATCTTCCACATCCCGATGAACGTTCTGCTGCCCGAGGATCGACCACATGCCAAGTACTCGTACACAGAGGAAGAGGAGAAGGCACTTGACCATGACATTAAGGAGTTGCAAGAGAAGATGGTCACGGTTGGTCGAACATACTAAAGCACTGTCCCCATTTGTACTGTCAGATTGTATGCATGGAGGGTCTTATCAAGGGGTTCATTGTGTCACTTGACAAATGCGGGGTGCAGCAGTTCAGTGGTTAAAGTGTTGGACTGTCAGTCGAGAGGACCTGGGATCGAGTTCACCTGCTACCATTTTGAAACTTGGGCAGTTTTGTTCACCCTACTTTGCCTGTCTTTCGGAAGAGACATTAAAAGCTGTAGGATGATTCTACCTGGTGTCTATGCCAGGGTAAAGTAAAATATCCCACACGGGATAAATGTGTAACCTGCTGTGGACTCCATCTATCAACCATATGAATAATGGCAAAAGCTCAGTCAGTTCTGGCAATTACCTCGCATGTGGACACGAATAGATGAATGAAAACGTGATTTCGACCAAATACAGGAGCAGTCCTGCAAATATACATACTGGCTGTATTTAACTTGCCAACTAAACATTATATTTGTAACTTAATTCAGGTTAATCCCGAACAAATATTATTAATTTCAGTACTACAATACACATATCAACCCTCGTGGTACATGAATTGTGCCTCTAGACTTGGCACAAATTAAGGTTGTGATGTCCAGACTCCCAGAGGTTTAATTATCACAAGTAAGCATCTAACAAAGTTGTATAATTTAGCGGTATGCAATCTAGAGTATATATTTAATGGCAAAAGAGTTACTCTTTTATTTTGACCCTTATTTTACATTTGATGTAGTAATATAATTATGTGGGTTGTTCAGCTTCACTTATTCTTCGTTCAGGCCAAGTACATGAACGCCTGTTTGAAACAAGAGCTACGCGACATGGAAGTCGTTGAGAAGGAATACAAACAGTTTGGTGACCTACTGACCTCGTTTCATAAGACATGCGCCGAAGCTGGCGGTAAGCATCTTTGAACACAACCCTTTAATAGGGTCAGTAGTTTCACTTCCTACTTCAAAGCTATGGTATTTGTAATATTGCTTGCTTTAGGATATTATCAAGTCATTGTCCCTGATTGGTGTGAGTACCATTGCTGATAGGGAAGACCGGAGCTAGTTGTAACACGGGTAAATTGTAGCAGACATACTACCGGCAAAACTACTAATGCAAATTATTTTGTTCTTCAATAGTTTTAAGCTTGTCACGTGTGATATCACGTGGGTCTGTTGAAAAGGTAAAAACAGCACCATTTAAAAAAAATGGTAATTTGTTCAACTTTCCGTAGTCTACTAGCTACGGGTTTGTGTGCATGTAACTTATCCTATGTTGTTCTTCTTTTGGTAGTTCTAGTCTTGAATATATGCTCTAGCTGTTACATAGGTTGTTAAGCAGTGTTTTAATGCAATCACTGCTGTTGTGAATGAGATGGTGCTGAGGCAAGTGGTATTATTTCCGCAGGCAATTTGTAACATTGCATTATGAACGAAAAATGTCACTCGGGGAGGCAATGTCATCCATTGTAAACAGGATGGTGATTAATAAATGTTTTGTAATGAACAAGATACTGTTCATTGTTGTATTTGCACGGTGTTCCAATAGGAGATATGCTTATTACTTTTTATATATGTATTTAGGTAGGGTGAATTAAGTCTTATGCGTTAATCATATATTTTATGTATGTATTAAAACAATTTAAAGCCATGAATTGCATATACTGGTATGTTACATTTTGTCGCAATGGTAAAACATGTTACAACTTGCCCCGCTCTCTTTTACAACTTTCCCTGCGTCTGGGTAAATTGTAACACTTTAGGAGACCTTATAAAACGTACCATTGCGCAATTGTGTATTGCATTAAAAATTTACTTTATGCACTCATTAGCTGCGGGAGATATTTGCGGTTTAGTTGGTATTAAAAAGGTTTCGATTGGCTAACAGTTCGAGCCGCAATCCTGAAATATTCTGTTTTTGTTATAACTAAACCCGGTCTCCCTGTCGCTTATTATCTTTTTTTCAAATTTTTATAATAAATGTATTTTGTGGACATTTATTTAGCAATTTTATGTGACATGTATTTTCTCTGTGTCATCTAATTAATTAAGTGGTAAAAAAAATTATTGTCTAGGGCAGGGGTTAGCTCAAGTCCCCTAAAAATGTCGTCCACCTTCTGGCTGAGCCCCCTCCCCCTCTCCTGGCCTAGGCACACTAACACAGTGGTTAGGATGTCGCACTCTCAGTCTAGGCAACCACGATTTGAAACCTATTTCAAAGCTTGGGCCATTTAGTTCACTTCACATTACCTCCATTCACTCAGCTGTACAAATGAGTACCTGACCATAGACAGTGGTGGATATGTGAATGAATAGTCATCGCGCAGTGATTGCAGCATGGCTGAACGCTTCCGAGAGAAGTTGAGTTGGTGTTGGAATGAACAGGTCTGCCAGGGGGTGAATTGAAAAGTGCCTTGAGCGGTCATAAGGACTGGATATCATGCTATGTACCCTACCATTATTTTTTACTTACCCTTATAGCGACTAGAAATAATAATAGTATTTGTTTTTGTTAAATTGAAACCAAAGGCATTTTTGGGGCCTTTGCACCCATAAGAGTACTTGAAAACCATTTGCAAGTATAATCAAGAATATTACTCAAGTGGTTAACTAAATATACGTCGTTGAACACCAAATCTTTTTTTCATGGGCAGCGCCATATTTGTTCAGAATACATCAAGAGTGTCGACTAGGTTTCCCACAACTCCAACTTTAAATGCCTGATCGTAGACATAGACGATTTTAGTCACATACTTGCCAATAAGTTTGAACATGCTGTTTGCGTCTAAAATCAACTTATTTGACAAGATTGCCTATTCATTCATTGTTTACTAACTGCCATTCTCCGTTGCCGACATTTTGAAGGATCTTGACCCATTAGTTGATGAAAATATATCAACTTCAAAACACGACTCTTCAAAATGGGCTGACCAAAGTCTAGCATATCACGTGGGCTTCTAACCAGCCTGCCCGCAATTGTGAATTAATTGCTTCATTACTGTCTGTTTTTCCAGAGGAAATTGAAAAAAGACAACTCTATATACCTCGCTGAATCATGTTTACATCCAAATGCTGCACAGTACAGCATTGTAAGAGTTTTTGTTGCGTGTAAATCCAATATAAAAGCAAATAAAAATGTAACTGCACATCTCAACCACGTTAAAAATACACGCTACGTGCACAGCGTACGTCACCGCCGCATTGAGGGTTAAGGGGCTGCTCGCCGCTGATTGGTCAAAATTGCAAACGCTGATGAATATGTCGGCTTTCACGAAAAATGGCATTAGACCAGAATTTCGCACTTTTAGAACAGATTCCCAGTAAACCACTTGTGATATTCTTGATTATAGTTGGAAATGGTTAGTTTTTAGGCACTCTTATAGGGATAAAGGCCCAATACAATGCCTTTGGTTTCACTTTAATTAGATTATTATAAATAACCAAACTTGTGTCTCGTTGCTAGTACCAGACATGCGGGAATCGATGTTGTTTCTACGTAACAAGACAGACAACTTGAGACGAGCCATGGAAAGTCTCGCCCCACTGGGCCTGTCTCAGACAAAGGTGAGCATAAGATTCCTTGGGATTCGGATAACCAGAGGTAATCACCAAGCGAAACAGGCAAATTGGGATTTATGATAATCTTATTTATCTGCATGAATAGTGGATCAGCAGTGCTTTCCCTTTTGAAATCAAAATGTTATATCAGAATTATAATATATAAAAGTTGTTGAAAAATCAGCAAATATGTAATCACTTCTGGACAATATTGATGAATAACAGATTTTTAAAGAAATTCTTTATTATATTTGTTGAGTTTTGGTGGTTTTGTATTTCCTTTAAATATGAAGTCAACTATCTAATCTTTGGTTACAGAGATCTGCAGCTGAAAAAGGATCTGAAAAGGCATCAAAAGTGCTCAAGTTGTCCTGACTGCAGGACTCAGGAGGTAGAGGAGTTCACCTTTACCTGGACGTTTAAGACAAACCGTAACCATCTGAGTTTGTTACCATGACAACAGCTGGTTGCCATGGTAACAACTCTGCTACAGAAGTTATCAGCTACATGTGTCGAGTTGTAATAACATATTTAGCTACATATCAAGCCTTACAAAGCTCTCCCTTGATGGAAGGTGTAACTAATTCAGGAAACATTGTAAAAAACTGACACCTGCACAACATGTTGGACCGATGATGAACTTTCACCTTTCCACCACAAACAATATAATTTTATGTTATTGGTGTTTTATGTGTATCATAAATACTTAGTGTTTGCATTGACCTTTCAACCATCTCTTTTTAAATTATTGGTATGTCAACCTTTTCTGTGGATCCAACTAGTCGTTTAGCTGGCAAGACTTCTTCCAGCGATCTGTTAATCAATTTAGACATGCCAGAATGACTGTGTAATTTATCGATATTAAAACCACAGCCGTTGACAATAAATCCAAGATTTTGGCATAATGCCGCACTTTTAAGAGGGATTTTAACCTGATGTGAACAAAGGCCCCAGCAAGAAATCCTCCCATGGAGACGATGACTGGTTAATGGTTAATGTAGACAGAAACCTACAAAACAATATAGTGTTTGCTGTGGTATATGTATCTTGTTACATGGCAGCTGGAAGGAAATGTAACAATATTTCACCATGAACTAAAACCTCTTTCAACTCACTCGCCACAGTTCCTCAGTGAACCAATCCAACTGTTTACAACTGGAACTGCTAATCAGTTAGAAACTGCTTAACCCCTTTTGTTTTGGCGCGCTGCTCAGCTTGGGTCTCCCGAGGGTTTTAGCGCAGTAGAAATGTTTTGTATCGTATTGTAGAACAGTCTATTGGATGGGTACCAATTAAATAAGACAAAAAATCATTGTACTACTTTCACATATACATCTTAAAAGGAATGTACACTGATTTTTATTGGTTAACTGATTTGCAACTAGTTTTTAAATTTTTCAATCTACCAGAGTATTATGAATAGTAATATACTAATACATTCAGTGCGGATGTGTCCATAAAACAGTTGTTCAGTCAACCCATGAAAATCGTTTTATACATTCCCTTCAAGACAAATGAAACTGTTGCATATTTAACCAACATGTCCACACTCATAAATGCATGATTATAGTTTGGCAATATATTTTATTAGATGATTATTTGTGAAGCTATACAGATCTCTATAAGGGTTATGTTACAAACCGTTCACATCCTTACACAAAGTCATAGGCCTTATCTGCCCATACTCATAGATTGTGGATATGCACAAGTGATTCTATAAACAGTGCTTGAACAGTTCTAAGTAATCGCATATTTCTTCTGCCACTACATTCCTTACCTCTACTGTATATATCTTTATCTAATCCCTCTCTGATGACTGGTCCATTTGAAATCTAATATTTTTCATTCTGCATGTGTCAGTAGTTGAAAACAGTACTATATAAGTAAACATTTTGAAGTTCTTTAGATAAATACAAATGACGTTAACATACCATTTTTAGTGTTTATTATGACAGCAAGTTTCCAATAATAACATGATATAATGATATTATTTATTATACAATGTTAAATAATTGTAAAGATGTTACACAAGTGTGTCTTGCCATATGAAGAGGTCTTCCCAGCATGCCATGGGTGTTTACTCGCAGCAGATACAGAAATTCAACCGCAGTATTCGTTACTCGCAAATATTTACCTGAAAACAAGCTTAACTTTCCAAGCACTACAAAATGTGTGATACGTGTTTAAAATATGCACATCTTAAGCAAATGGTACACTTGGCTGTATGTGTAATCTGCTCACAAGACTGCTTCAAAGATAACTTCACAAAACACGAACTGATTCAGGCTTCGTTACAACATGATTTACTGCTATGAGCTAATGAAAATATGTGTATCTCAAGCAGGCTGATAGTGATAATGTGGCCGAGTAGTATTTGTCACAATGTTTAGGTGATACATAAACTGAAATACGCAGAGCGTAACCTGAGGCAAGTGTAAAGTCGGGTAGGGAAATGACAGGTGGAAGAAACCCTAACTGGAACCCCTTGGGCCAGCCCACGGGATAGGTGGAATACAATTATGCAGTCAACTTCCTGAATGCTGTTAGAAATCATGTTTCACACCAGCACAATTTTTTTTTAAAGGCAGCAGTCAAAATGTAAGAGACATTGCCAGCCCAGAACAACACTACTTATAAATCTCCCCTTCTCTGTGCAACTGACAGCCATACATGTTGATAGCCCCTATAATGAGCCCTGGTCTAGTATCAAATTCTAGCTTGAAGTATATATATATATATATATATATATATGTATATATATATACATACATATATATATACTTCAAGCTAGAATTTGATACTAGACCAGGGCTCATTATAGGGGCTATCAACATGTATGGCTGTCAGTTGCACAGAGAAGGGGAGATTTATAAGTAGTGTTGTTCTGGGCTGGCAATGTCTCTTAAATTTTTACTGCTGCCTTTATATATATATATATATGTATATATATATATGGCAATTGATTCTTCTACGCTCCAGAAACCCTCTCCATGTTACCACCGCCCCTACTCCAGCAAGCACCAGTCGACTGCCTCAGGAAGCCGTCAGATGACAGCCGTGGTATCATCAGTGCTTAATAAATGTGCGTCCACTGCAAAGAAGAATACATCTATTTGTTTTTGTGTCAACAAATTAGACCACTTTCTTTTCCTGCTTTTTACAATTGCATAATGTAATTGTACACCATGTAGTACGAATAAATATATTATTATTAATAACAGTTGCACAAATAAGCATGTCGTAGCAATACTAAAAAGGTTCGTAGGCAGCTTTAAACAAGGACAAATACATAAACCATCTGATGGCTTTAATAGTGTTCATTGGTTGAATTGGTCAGGTAAAATATGAGAATGGAACAGTTTTGTGGTTATTATAGTACAATCATTCATACTTCCGAGCTTTCTGTAATTCTGTCAACATATTTGATGAGGTTGTAGATCATACATAGATATTTGTAAATGTTCTACATCTCAAAATATGGTTTATTCATAACTGGTACTAGCATGTTGTGCCAGAATGATACGCTACTTCACGTAACGATACATATCGCGATACGGACTACACAAACTAGAATGATACAACAGTAAAACACGTTTATTTATCATGTGGACAAGGCAATGCTACAGCAAACGTCACTCACAAGGTCCAAATTGCACGTGCACATTAAAAAAAAATAATAATTTCAAGATTTTACATAGATTATAGTTACCGGTAGATATACATGTGGGAAATGTACTACATGTTATATTTCGCTATTTTATCGATACACGGGTAGGTGTGGTTTGTGTTGAACGTTTATTGCTTCACAAAGGTGACGTGAATAATGTTTTGCTTACCGCTATCGCATATCATAGTGTACTACGATACGGATATTGTGTACCGTACTGTGCGGTGTGTATCACGATACACCAGTGCACTGTTCCGGCCCTACTAGCATGCTAATTTTGTCAAAAACTTGATTGAAATATCAGGAATAACAAAATACACGCGAGAATATCTGACTGAAGCCATGTGGAATTGCTATATTCCAAATAACAGCTAAGAAGAAGGGTAAATGTACATACGAGTAGGTCTTCTTTTCTACTGTCTTCTGTTCTGGCCGAGCACGATTCAACACTTTGAGGAAGTCAGAAGTCTTTGCACGCATACGAGAGTGAATGTATGCCTGAAAGAACAACATTGTCAACTAGTAAATCAGCACATCAACATGTTGACATTGCCATGTAGAATTCAAGACATATAATGTAAAGATCATGAAAAGTGTAGAAGATTTCAAATTCTTAGTCAAATGTTTAAACCTTAAATGCACCGCCAAGTGTTGCCCCAAACTTAAAACAGAACTCCACAGTATAACTCGTGTTGCGACTGTAAAACACAATTCCAGCTTCATTCAGCCACTGATCACATTAAACGGATTTCCTGATACTTAGTTTTTTATAAATATGAAACAAAACAATATAAATACTGGTTACGAATGTATATAAGCAATGCGTACGAATTGGCATCTCTGCATAGCACAATGCTAAATTTTCCAACCAGTCATCTTGATTGAAGTTCAGTAATACTTGCTAAAACTGTAACCAAGCCCTGAGCCCATACCTTTGAGCACTTGATGTGGTAGTGCAGATAGTTCCGCAGCGTGTGGATCAGGTTGATCGTGTTGTCTCGTGATTCCATTGATGTGTGCCGCGGGAACAGAACTGTGCAGCAATACGATAGCTCTTATTCTTAGTGGTCGTATACAAGAAAATAAATACTTAAGTCATAGTTTTTTTTTCAAAAACTAAATTCTGTTTTGAAAACAAAAAGCCAAAGTTTGTTTAATCAATGTGTGACAACGATACCCCTGAAGAGCTTCTTGGTGCACACGCTGCTAGAACACTGACACATTTAAAATATATATATATATATATATATAGTTTATTTATATTTTTATATATATCTTTTTTCTTTAGGGTTTCTCTCCTTTACTGATCGTCCTCCATCACTATATTTTGCAATCTTTTTGTCAGATTTTGTGAATAATACTTTTGTGAGCAGTCTTTCCTAAATCTACCAAAACTGCCTTAAATGTCTTCATATACAATGCAGTTACATAATTACTGATTGTACATTTCTACTGATAAATATCATTTGTAATATCTTTAGAAAGGATCTTTCCAAAGGAATAAAACAATAGACTGAAGAGATAACGCATGTTTCACTGTTCACACGTTGTAATCATAACAATCATCATATTCACCCCTTCACCATCACGTTAATTATTATAAAGCTATTAAAATGCTATAAGTCAAAGAAAAGTCAATCAAGTTTGACTATAAACAAATCTGGAGTACATATCAGTTACCCTGATCAGAAGATGACTCACCAAAAGTGATGTAGCCAATATTATCCCCAACACGAGCATCCGTGTTTTTGAGTTCCAGTGGTGGCTCCTTGTGGGTAAATAGAACCTGTGGCGCCTGCTGGTAGCGGCGACGACCTTCCTTGAACTCCTGAAGGACAGCAGTCATTCTATAGTTGTCAACTGTCATTTTGGATAAAGCCACTTTTTTATTTATTCAGTCGGTTTTTAATAACAACTAAATGTAAAGGTTAATTGAAGGTGAAGATGCTGGACATGAGGTCTAAACATTTTCAGAAAAATCATATCAACAGGTACAGAAAAATATCTGTTATGATTTTACATGATACAAATTAAAACTGTAACCAGTAACTTGTTCATAGTACATAAAACAAGTGTATTATTGACAATTCTCCATTTATCACTTATCTGCTAACTAGTTGGAAGTTGACTTCACATGTCTACCAGTTCACATTCATCAATCAACTATAACATAAGTGTATCGTAACCAGCGGTAGTTAGTCTGTGATGCCAGTAATTTAGCGTGTAATTTGGCTAACATTTTTTAAATCGCTACTATAAATTCATAATTCTGTCAGCAGAAAAAGAATACTTCCAACCCAGCCTTCAACAGTGATGCAATTATAGATAATAATAAAACATCAACAGTGATGCAATTATAGATAATAGTAAAACATCTATAGCAATACAATCCTGAGGAACTGAGCTCAGAGGAACAGCAAACCAGAGTCGCTAAACACGATATAATCAACAGGATGCACAGAAGTCATCATCAGAACAAGGAACCCCCAATGATTAGGGTGGAACTGTGGAAATGTTTTGCTTTAAAGATATAAAGTAACTACTATAATCATACTTATAATTTGTGGAGAAATTGTGCTACGTACAATTATCAGAACCCTCAGTGGGTACCGCATCTGTCATATGACTTTAATTTTTAAAGGCCATGATTGGACACACTACACACCTGCATGAAGACCTTGCCAATGATCACATCGTCGTCATCTTTAAACACGGTGCTAAATATGACAGTGACGCGATCCTTCATGGCGTCAACATACCTACAACAATGACATCTCTCTGGATCATTTCTAGAAACCACAATTATTGAGGCTACAAGATATTTTAATGACCTCTGCAGTAATATAACCCTATATGTAAGCAGAGTCTGTGTGTTTGTGTAAATATCTGCTTGTGTCAAGGAAGGGAATTGAGTTTAAAGGTTCTTTCCCAATTCAACTGTTTCACTTGTCCTGTTTTCAAATAATTTCACATAAAATCTAACCTATCTAGTATTACCTACAACATGCTAACGCTAGTATCCACTAAACATGCTAACGCTAGTATCCACTACAACATGCTAGCTCTAGCATCCAATAAAACATGCTAGCTCTAGTATCCACTCCTACATGCTAGCTCTAGTATCCACTACAACATGCTAGCTTGTTTGTGCAAATGTGTTATTTAGTTTTAATAAAACATCGGACACACTACTGAATTATTTTGACATGATTTGGTCAACATTTGGTGAGAAAGTGGACAAAAGTGGTCTAGCTTTATTATACTATGGCATAAGGCTAGCTTTATATACTATGGCATAAGGCTATTAACACCCTAGCTTTATATACTATGGCATAAGGCTATTAACACCCTAGCTTTATATACTATGGCATAAGGTTGTTAACACTTTCAAAACTTACCCAACTTAATTCAATTCTTTCAATGATTTTAGCAATATTTTAATAAACTGACTGTGCGTGCTACTTAAACTCACTACTTAAACTTTGCTACTAAACTATACTACACTCACATAGTTTCGTCCTCGCGGTAGTGAATGATGGCCCTCTTGTGACCACTTGAACCCTCAACTTGAAAGTCAAAGTACTTCTCAAAGACAGATGCAAAACAGTTCCGCTTGAGTAGACCTGCCTTCTTGATCACCTCTTTCCGATTGGCTGGCAGATTCTCAAGGTCAAACAGCAGTGATATGTTGTAACCTACGGCAACAGGAACGTTGACAAAGTGTATGCACAGAAAGTCATCTAATAATATACGAGTCATAACTTGTGTGTAATATTCCCCCAACCTATTTTTAATATTTGTGAATAAATTAGTAGGCTGTGTGTAACACGTCGCATCTTCAAGTTATGTCTTCAACACAGCATTGATAGATCTACTTGCTTCAAACAAAAGGCAGTAGAATTAGTGCGTATGATCTTGATGATGTAGGTTTCTCGTTAATGGAACATCGCTCAACTTTGATGGAGGTGGGCATGGTGATTAGGTGAATGTATCATTTTAGAATTTGCCATGCCCAAATTTGATGTTTATGTTTATTTAAAAAATTATTTTTAAAAGATGTTTTATGTGCAATGACATTTACCAGGTTCGGGGTCTGTGAGGTAGGGGCCGTAGAGTTTCTGGATGAGGTCATCAGCACCATGTTGCTGGAGATCTTTATAGAACTTGAGGGCGATCGACACCTGGTGACACAAACACGATGCAAACATATCCCATAATGCTTCACAAGTTCACATCCACAGCGAACATAATCACTATTAATGGTCAGATGACACACAAACTGAGTGAACTCATACAACTGTCACAACAGAGTAACATGGTCAGATGATTAAAATTAAAAAGTTAACAAAATCAGTCACTTCACAAAACCTATTATATAGCAATACTACTGAACTGTTATTATATAGCACTACTATTGAATTGTTATTACATAGCAGTACTACTGTACTGTTATTATATAGCAGTATCACTGAAATGTTATTATATAGCACTACTACTGAACTGTTATTAAAATGCTACCAAAAGCAATACACAGATTTAATGTTTAAAAAATACAATACTAAATATTACTATTGGACATTCCATGATGGTCTATACACAAATGTCAGGAATACAAACCTGGATCTTTGTCTTGTCACTGTTGGGGTTTGATATATGGTAGAGCACTCCATCAAAATCTAGAAAGCAATCACAAAGTATATATTGATATGCATTGAACTGCTCTGCTTAGTATTGTTTACACAACAATATAACATACTTTGGTTTATAACATAACATGCTAACTTATAAAATGTCGACTCATAAGATGCCTTCTGCCATATTAGTTTTGCAATGATATTAATTTAGTAGTAATGTGTTTTAATAAATGGACTTGCTAAGGTTAAAGAAATGACAGTTTATGTATTATAAGTTTATAACATTAGTATTACACTAATGTTGTCTCATATCAATGTATTATAAATTTAGAATACCAATTATGTAGCAGCGATGAAATGGTGCATACAGTCTTACCTGCCACAGTGATATCGACCACATCCGGTTTCATCCTGTACAGACAAATCATTTTGTTACGTTTGTGATTAACATAATAATCATAACAATCACATATCATCGTTCAACTAGATACAATTCTGAAAGAGCAACAAATTCTTTTAATAAAACATATTTTGCTAAAATCACATTCACATACCATACTTTGCATATCTCTTCAGGCTCTCTAAAATCCTTAAATGTCTGTATCATAAATAAAAATGTACTGTGAACAATTTGTTATTTTGCATACATTATAAAATGTCTGTGCAACCACATAACGTGCAATTCAAGAAATCTTATTCGTTATATATACTATAATATACAGGAGTAATCAACATTCTTTATTTACAGGTTTACAATGCTGAGGAATTGTTTAAAAAAGGATTCTTTAACAGTTTAAGGCCTCTCTGTGATATGGGGCTTCAGACCGGTGGAATTATGTTCACCCACGGGACTGAGTCAAGGTGACCATAATAGCGAGGTGACCTTAATAGTGAATATGGGCACTGAAGCATCACAGGACTTGGAGTAACAACATAAGGCATATAGCGTGCTCGAATGCGGCGAAACTATTCATACATCAGATCGACCGATGTTTGCTAGTTGGTTTTGTTACATATCAATAAGTATTAATTGTTGGCACGATACATTATTTGCTGACAGGACAACTCGTTAAATATTTGTTGGTCAGGATCGAACATGAGTTATCCACCAGAGGCCATGGTTTATTTGGCGGAGCCATCGAGCTTTGCTTTTAAACTAAGCTCGTTCCTAACACGTCTTTTCGCTGTTGCTTCCATTTCGTTTTGGTTCGTTGTGCCACTTATTTTGCAATGTTTTGCCACCTCTAGGGCCTGCTATTCCTACAAGTGCTCAATGGTGTTTAAGCAAACAATAGGGCACCTAGTAATACACGGTCTCCTATTGTTTGCATTGATGACCGAGCCGTCGATGGCGCCTTGTTTTTCAATAAAATTTACTCTGCCGTTAAGTTTAGGCCTAAGAATTTGCCTTGTTTGTTTGCCTTGTTTGTTTGTCTCTTGCATTGTTTTCTGAAGTTAACAGGTCACTTTGTAAACACGCAGGCGCAAGTGCATTGCTTCATACTGAGATCGCCTTTGCTGGAACGGTGGCCGGCCAAATCTTGGCTTCCCGGCTGTGACTGACTGTAAGTGCAGGGTTAATATGTGGCCAATCTCGACGTTTTGCACTGGGTTACTGACCGTATTCCTGAATAGCGAGGTGACTGGATTAGCGGTTTTAATGTCCTATCTTTTAATGTGGAAATCATTTGGGACTGTCCCAGGGTGACCATAATGGCGGGGTGACTGTATTACCAGAGTGACATTATACTGAGGTTCCACTGTATATATATATTTATAATATATTATACGGATAATTGCTACTGACAACGCACTGTCTACGGTGATACACGCTGTCCTGCATGGTGTGACGTCCAGTGATATACACTGTCCTACATGGTGTGACGTCCAATGATATATCCTGTCCTGCATGGTGTGACGTTCAGTGATATACACTGTCCTGCTTGGTGTGACGTTCAGTGATATACACTGTCCTGCATGGTGTGACGTTCAGTGATATACACTGTCCTACATGGTGTGACGTCCAGTGATATACACTGTCCTACATGGTGTGACGTCCAGTGATATACACTGTCCTGCATGGTGTGACGTCCAGTGATATACACTGTCCTGCATGGTGTGACGTCCAGTGGTATACACTGTCCTACATGGTGTGACGTCCAGTGATATACACTGTCCTGCATGGTGTGACGTTCAGTGATATCCGCTGTCCTGCATGGTGTGACGTCCAGTGATATCCGCTGTCCTGCATGGTGTGACGTTGAGTGATATACACTGCCCTGCATGGTGTGACATTCAGTGATATACACTGTCCTGCATGGTGTGACGTCCAGTGATATACACTGTCCTGCATGGTGTGACGTCCAGTGATATCCGCTGTCCTACATGGTGTGACATTCAGTGATATACACTGTCCTGCATGGTGTGACGTCCAGTGATATACACTGTCCTGCATGGTGTGACGTCCAGTGATATACACTGTCCTGCATGGTGTGACGTCCAGTGATATCCGCTGTCCTACATGGTGTGACATTCAGTGATATACACTGTCCTGCATGGTGTGACGTCCAGTGATATACACTGTCCTGCATGGTGTGACGTCCAGTGATATACACTGTCCTGCATGGTGTGACGTCCAGTGATATCCGCTGTCCTGCATGGTGTGACGTACAGTGCAATAAATACCAGTATCGCACAGTGATTCACCAAATAATTAATTAAAACGCTGCACCGATTGTTCTTGAAAACTGCTAGTATATTATCCGATTTAAAGGTACGTTCTTATATAGCGTAGTATCCTGTCCTTGAGACTGTTAAAAGCACTTTACATTTCACCCCCTGGCAGACTGGTTCATTCCAACGCCATCTTGACTTCTCTGGGAAGCATTCAGCCACACTGTAATTACTGATTGAAGACCATTCGTTCCAATATCCATCTCTGCCTGTAGCCAGGTACTCATTACTGAGTGAACTGTGGCAACATGGGATGAACGATATTGCCAAAGCTTCGAAACGACAGCGAGAGGATTCGAATCAGGGTTCTCTCAATTGAGAGCCCAATTGAGAGCCTGATATGCTAACCGCTACACTACCGCGCCCCACATTGGCCCCACAATTTATTGCATTAAATATGTTGAAATATTAGTTATGAATCCATCAGACCTGGGGTCAATTCTTAATTGAATTGTAATTGATAAAAAATGTGTGAACTTGAATTGATAAAAATCAAAATAGATTGAATTGGAATTGAAGTCTGCAGAGTGTTGAATTGAATGAATTGATCAATTTGTATAGAAACGGTACATTTTTCTACGTAAATTTACACATGTAAACATCGGAATATGTTGCAAATGACTTATTCTTAAGAAAGACTTCCACTTAAAATGACAGTGTGTTAGGAGCTTATTTTGAAGCCAATAGAGAGTGTAGCTCTAAGTAAACATGTACAATTGGTTTGCATGCAGGTCTGAAACCCCTTTGTGGGGCAAAACAACAAAAGGGTGTAACTTGGTAATCCTTGAGCAGGTATTTTCTAAGCCAAAAACTTTGTTTGTGCGTTGCGTTATGCTGCTCTCTGACTTGTACCAGACAAAATGTTGGAATAAGATGTAATTTATAAAAAATATTAATGAACTATGATATATAACTTTAGGATCAAATATTATGCAGCCGAAGCAACCAATGTTATGCCACTGAAGCGACCAATGTTATGCCACTGAAGCGACCAATGTTATGCAGCCGAAGTGACCAATGTTACGTAGCCGAAGCAACAAATGTTATGCCACTAAAGTGACCAATGTTATGCAGCCGAAGCGACCAATGTTACGTAGCCGAAGCAACAAATGTTATGCCACTAAAGTGACCAATGTTATGCAGCCGAAGTGACCAACTGTTTCTCAGAAGCGTCCAAGAAATTTTTTGCTGAAGCGGTAACGTCGCTGAAACGACCCGGAACCATGCCTCCTACATAAACTGTCGCAGTGGTTTAAAATTGCTACATACAACTGTGTCTCCTATATTATGCAGTAGACGGTATGCAGCGGCTTAAACGGCTGCAACTGTGCCTTCAAAGTGTCGAGTAGTGGTTTAAACCGCTACACGTAGGACGCACAGTTGTAGCCGTCTAAACTGCTACAGGATACTTAAGTTATAGGAAAAAGAGAATTATGGCCTATATAACTGTCTATGATTATATTCCCTTCAACACTTCGACGATTATAATAGATTCAAAGACAGAGCATCTTAGAGAAACGCTTTTTTAAACGCTGATAACAAATTATAATGGATTTTCCTTATAAGCTGAAAATGTCCCCAAGTTCGTAAAATAAAACGGGCGGACACCGGCAACTGGACATCCGGCTAAACGAACCCGGAAACAAATTAGGTGTTTATTTAGGATGTCTTATTTGGTTGTTGTAAATACTTACCCAGCAATAGCATTGTTAAACTTCTGCGTTAAAGTTTCTTCAACAATACGATTGTTGATTTCGAGCAAAATCATGTTTGGTACCGCTGACAGTAACTTTTAATAGCAAAAACTTCGCAAGTCCAAAAGAGTGCTATTATAGCGGAAGTAGCACCTACGAAGTTTAATATTTACTGATATTTCATTGGTTATAAATATTGGTGTACCGCCATCTACCGGAGTGCATCTAAACTAAACCAATAGTCTCGATCACCCAGCGTCCAGAATAAAAAGACGCTAGTCACTGTTATTGCATTTCTTTCGTATTTTTGTGAGTTTATGTGCATCTTTCACAGTTGAATATTATTGAATAGCAAGGTCTGAAATCATCGGCATGTATCCTGTGGTGGAGTGTCTTACTTATGTGACACTTTGACGTTTTCTAACAGATCAGTATTGCCAACCAAAGCAATGGGACTACGTTTCTGTAAATGTATAATTTTTTATACGAAATACGCATATCACATGCTTTTGCCATCATTATGCTACCTTCATAAAGACAATGCTCGCTTATGGGCACTGGTAATGCGCACTACTAATCCGTGAACCGATTTCATCATTTTTGTACTCCTACTAGTCGCGTTCGCATGACGATGCGAAAGCGAGGCAACTTGTTTGAAAATGGCGACTACCATACTGTGACAGCTAGTTAGCCTGCAATGAAATAGTGTGGATGGTGTTTGGACAATACTGAGGTGAAACCGATGTATGTATGACATAATTTGACATGATGGAACATAAACAATTCATCATTACTTCAGCAAGTCCATCCTGACAAATTATTCCTGCTAAATTAATGCTGTTTTTGTAAAACTGATGACTTGAAAGTTGACAGAAGAACTAAGTCTAAGAAGTCAAGCCACAGGCACATCAGAACCAGAGACAAGACAGCCACAACGTAGATGGCTGTTGTTTCAGAATTGCGTGGTTACGAATGCACACATTAAACACATATTTTTAGCATATGATTCGCTACAGTCTTCAGTTGATTTACTCCATAGTCATAGGTCCTGATAGGAGTAAATTAAAGTGTGTTGTTTCACAGACATAGGACTAGTATCACAAACACAATATGTCTGACTGTGTATATTGTCATTGACTAAATGTTATAGCCCATTCGAAACCTAGAGAATTTGTTAAAATCTCTTAAAGCAAAGGTGGTATTGTTGAATGTTTAGTTCTATGCAGTGACATATCTAGGATCTCGTAAAGGGGGGGCCAAGAGGGGCCAAGCCTAGTTACCATATGCTACCATGTAGTGGTGTAACTGAAAAATACAGTAAAAAAATTAAGCCAAAGGGGAGGCCATGACCCAATGGCCCCTCCCCAAATGTGTCACTGGGTCTAGGCAAATATAAACGTGGGAAGTGGTGGTCAAATGGTTAGGGCACCTGCCTGTCGAGCAAGAGGATGGTGGTTCGATTCCACCTCCGCCATTTCGAAGCTTGGGCAATTTCATTCACCCCACTTTGCCTGTGTCTTTGGGATGAGACAGTAAAATCTGTTGGTTCCTTCCACCTGGCGTATTTGCCAAGGGAAAGGGAAGTAAAAGATCCCACGCAGGGAAATGGAAAAAACCTTTGATGGACCCACTCTAGAGAGCAGCAAAATCTCCCAGCAGATTCTGCTTAATGGATGGTGGCTGAAGAAATTTAGAAGTGGCATTTTCACGTTGAACGTGGTTGTAGAATGTCGAGGCAAGTAGCCTGGCGCCGCACGGTGAGTGACAATGTCAGCTGGAGACAGGACCAAGCAAACAATGCAACCATCTACATACTACGGGAGTTCGGTCCCATGGGCTTCCTACTAAAGGAGGAAGGAGAAACAAAGAATTTCAAGGTAACTCACTTTGCCCAAAATGGTAATGTTAATTCTGAAAATAATAATAATTTATTTACCAAAATACGAGTGGGCTCATTTCAAGCTAGTGACCCAAAATACTCAAATTTTTAATAATTGCATTTGGCATTTGATAAAGAAACTTTGCGCAGTGTTATATTTACCATATCAATATTATTCAACAAGTACAAAAAGAAAAGGGAAATCATTTAAAACTAAATTATAAAAAATGTATATTATTTAAAACCTAAAACATTATTTAAAAACTAAATTATTGAATTATTTGAATACTAACATTATGAAAACAACATATTTTTCAATTAATAAATATTATGCATTATCATTGTAATGTTATCAATATCCGTCTCTCTACTCCAAGTTTTTAGCATATCATTTTCTACATTTGTAAATGTGACTATGATGTGGGGTGGTGTGCTGAAGGTGTTCCTGGGAGATCATCACCAGTGCACGTGTCCTGTGTTCAGGAAGGAGAAGGATCTATGCAAACACATCTGTTGGGTAATACTCAAGAAGTTCAGGATACCCAGAAACAACCCAAGTAGGTGTCACACTGAAGTTCCGTTTCAACTTTGCTCACTCCGCATGGGCAGAAATGGAAAAAAATGGTTGCATAGTTGTAAAAATGATATTTTAAAGAGCATAGCTGAATGCTTTGTGGAGAAGTTTAGTTGGTGTTGAAATGAACATGTCTGCCAGGGGGTTAAGGTGACTGGATACCGCACTTTATTAGAACTAAGGGTGCAAGTTTGTAACAATACATCGAACTATTGGTGCATCGCAGTAAGCAATGTGACGATGCAATACTGTCGATAGTAAATAGAACTGTCGATTGTTATCATCGATGGTACACTGAACTATCAATAGTAATGATACTTTGAAAAACAATTCAGCAGACTACTTGTGTCACTGTAATAATATAAATAAACATGTTTTTAAGTATATTGGATAATTAATGTATTTATCAAAATTCATAGCGTCATTCACGGATTCAGCATTTTAAATAGCTACATGATAGCTCCTTCCATCAATTACAGTTTGGGACTGTTTTCTTGACTTTTTGCTATTCCATGATACTATCACAATACTATCACGATATTTATGATTTATCGCACTATTATTGCAATAATCATCATACATACAATAGTAAAACTATACCTTTTCAGTCACATGGCAGCTGGGTCTGGTAGAGCGGGAAATCAACGAAATTCTCCAGGGCATTCTTGCCCGCCAGGAGGCTCGACCAAAACCAGCAGCCCAACGGAATGGTGCCCTTGGAGAGAGTAGTGGTGGTAGTGGTACCATCCCCCAGAGGGCAGTCACGGAGGAGGATGTGTGCCCTATCTGTCAGGAGGAACTACTGGAGAAACACCAGCCTGTCACATACTGCCGGTGAGGACTATGTTCCTTTTTGATGTTAGTTTATTGGAAAATAAAAATTTAATCCTGGATATGATCATACAATTTTTCATATTCATATATCCCAAAATTTTATTTCCATGTATAGATTTCTGCCAGTCTTGTAAAGATGACTTCATCAGTAACAAAGTTGATGACATACTGGTAGGATGACATCATCAGTACCAAAGTCGATGACATACTGGTAGGATGACATCATCAGTAACATGTTTTTTTGTTAAAACTTATTTAAATGCCTACCATTAAACCTCTTGTTAAACCTGCTTGAGTAATGATGTTAAACCTACTGTTAAACCTATCATTCAACATATTGTTAAACCTGTCATTAAAGATATCGTTAAACCTGTTATTAAACATATTGTTAAACATATCGTTAAACATAAACATAAGTACTGTTAAGCGTACATATTCTATAAAATATTCTTTAAAATATTCTTTACAAATATTCTTTACAAATATTCTTTAAAATATTCTTTAAAATATTCTTTAAAATATTCTTTACAAATATTCTTCACAGATATATTGTTTATGAATATTCTTTACAATATTCTTAAACTTACGATATACCATACGATCTGTTCTGAATCTGTTGTGAAATCCACACTTAAATCTTTCTGCTTTTCCCAGATTTGGCTGTGGCAACAACATCCATATAAAGTGCATGAAGATTTGGGCGGAGCACCAGAAGTCATCGGGTGAGAGTGTTATCAAGTGCCCTATGTGTCGTGAGGACTTTGGCTCACTCGCACACCTATTGACAGAGTTCCGCAACACAAACGTGCGGTCAACACTTGCCGACCGCATGCATGAGCACCTTGGGGTGACATGCCGAGAATGCAGCGTGTGTCCAGTCACGGGAAAGTGCTACAAGTCAGTAAACATGTTAACCCCACATCATAGTTGGCATGTTGCTTCACGCACACATTCTTCTCAAAATGATAATTGTAATAATAATAATCTTACTGTAATCAAGCTAGAGTATGTGTTAAGCTAGAGTATGTGTTAAGCTACTCCTCCTAGATGCTTTGCATCTCAGGTGACACATTTTCACTGTTACATCTATGACCCCAGATGAAATAGTAACACTATTATTTTTTTAAATTCTATGAACAATACATTGCAATGCATTACAATACATTACACTACATACATTGTGTTTTTCATGTACAATTGTTCGCAATGCTATGCATTATTCTCTCAAATATTCTTTAAAATTTCTTTAAAAGGTTCTATAAAAATATTCTTTAAGAACATTCTTAAAAATATTCTTTAAACATTTTCTTTAAAAACATTCTTAAACTTACATTATTATAAGATCCATCCTGAATCTGTTCTGAAATCCATACTTAAATCTTGTAAATCTTAAATAGTAACACTTTTATGTTTTTTAAAATTCTTTTAACAATACATTACAATACATACATTGTAGTTATTACATACAATAATTGTTTGCAGTGTTGTGCATATTTTCTATGATTGTTCCAAGTTATGTAAACTGCCAAGACACCATCAAGATATTGACTGGCAGTACCAAGTACCAAAGCATAGATGGATATTTCTGTGATAATGTTGTGCATTCTGAAATTGTGTAAATACAGTCATTATGAACTGCCAAGTTATCGCGTCCTGAGGATGGGTATTTTTGCTAGTGATAATAATAACATGCATTTGTGGATTACCTTGTTAATTACATTACAGATTCAATTTTGAGACATTCATGACAAAATAACCATGTTTGTAATTGTACTAGTATTTGATCTTCCCCATACTTGATCTATCCCATACTTGATCTGTTCCATATTTGATCTATTCCATACTTGATCTGTCTCATGCTTGATCTGTCCCGTACTTGATCTGTCCCTTAATTGATCTGTCCTGTACTTGATATGTCCCGTATTTCATCAGTCCTGTACTTCATCTGTCCCGTACTTCATCTGTCCCATACTTCATCAGTCCCATACTTCATCTGTCCCATACTTCATCAGTCCCATACTTCATCTGTCCTGTACTTCATCTGTCCTGTACTTCATCAGTCCCGTACTTCATCTGTCCCGTACTTCATCTGTCCTTCTGTGTGGTTGGAGAAATGGCTGCTGACGACATCCCTCGTTTTGAACAAATTTGAAGCCAGATCTGATTTCTTACATTTGCACAGATGCTCCATGTGTACAAACTTCCATCTCTGCCAGACTTGCTTCAACACTCCGGTTCACCTGCAGCATTCCTTCCAGTTCAGACTGGTGAGTTGACACTAGAACAGACACCAACTATTATAAACAAAGAAGAATGTAAAGATTATATATTACTGGAAATACTAATAGGTGCATAAAATGATTTGTGAGAATTGTTCGTCAGATATTATAACTGATTGATGTTAGGGCTTTATATACCATTTAGTATTAAAGTATGTGCCATGTTTTGTGGCTATAACTTAAGAGATTCTGGTCCACTGCCATCAGTGTGATCTCAGATTGTTGTATTTGTCCTTTGCAGAAGAGCACCCAAAGGTGGCGCCCCGCCCCAGAGCGCCCTCGAGTGGCAGGGAGTAGCCTGCCCGATGCTGTGGTTGATAACCTCATGACCCGAGACATCCAAGATGAAGACTATGACTTACTCCTGCAGTTAGACAGGTACATATTCTACCCAGTTAGACAGGTACATATTCTACCCAGTTAGACAGGTACATATTCTACCCAGTTAGACAGGTACATATTCTACCCAGGGTTAAGTCATTTCAATATTAGTTAAGGAATTCCACATGCATGCAGACACATGCAAACACACACACTAACAAACATGCATGTACTCACACACACGCACATGCACACTCACATACTTACACACATAGACACACACGCACACAGACACACACACAGATACACACACACTCACACAGACACACACACACACACACACACAAACCCACTCACACACACATGCACCCACTCACACACATGCACGCACGCACGCACGTGCACACTCACTGCTGCACCCAGGACTACTTTGAACGGCTCCCTTAGTAGATATCGTGTGTTGTAGTTCCAGATGCAGAGAGACCTTACTTCATTTATTATTTATACTGTATTCGACTAAAATAGCGCACATGCCCTAACAATACCCCCCCATTTTCAGTAATGACAAAGTCTGAAAAAAATTAAAGTTTCACCTATGGTACATTTTTTGCCACACATGAATATATAATTAGCTGGTAACACCAGCCCAGTCCCTTCATTGAATATCTTGACAGTCACTTCCGTTGAGTCTTGAGATGTGTTCTGCCTGAATTTTCGCGGTCCCACATGGTGCACATGGTTGATTTTACCCGTCTCAGTGTCTGTGTGGCAGCCAGTCTTTTATAAAGTTTTAGAATAGATACTTCACATCTGTCATGCTGAACATTTGCCACTGTTAACTTTTCTCCAATGTTTCACTCATGTTTAGTTTTAAATACATGGTAACCACAGATAGTTGTCCAAAATGTATAAGTTTCCAACTCAGAGCAATACGCAGGTCTCAACAGATGCCATTTGCAGCGTTTTGTTGTGGTACCAACCATGGTGCCATCTGGTGGAAAAATAGTGCTGCCTCCTGGCGGAATTTCTTTTCATAATTTTTTTTTACACAATTGTGGTAAAAATAATATTTTTTATTTTTCTGCATCTAAAAAATTCGTACTGTATGCTTAATGGAACGAATAAATATATGCCCCATGTTTAACTATTTTATTATTATTTATGTAACTAACTAATTTTAGCACCTACACTTTGTCGAGATTTATACTGCTATATAAATGTACTTATTATTATTATATTATTATCGTTGTAGTTCACAGATGCAGAGTGACCTCACACCGGAGAGCGTGCAGTCCCTGCCCCTGGAGCGAGTCACCCTCCACAGTCGCCTCCTTGCCCCCGGTCAGCAGTGTCGGGTCTGTCTACGCCCCTACACAGCTGGTGACACCTTGAGGCGGTTGCCATGCCGACATCGATTCCATCGCGAGTGCATCGACCAATGGCTGCTTCATCGGCACCCAACGTGTCCAGTAGATGGCGTTGTGTATTCGAACTCATCGATTCGGGAAACGCACGAGGCACAGCGATTGATGTAAGCAGTGTGCTGTGGATTGATTGTCATCGTTAATCTGTTGTGGGTAATTAATTATTACAGTGATCAGAGATAATATAATAATATGAATTTAAATAGCGACTGAATCCATGTAAAATAAGATGCTCTCAGGTGCTTCAGAAATTATGACAATAATATTAGCTTTATTTAATTTTAATTAAAAATAAATATGGTGATATTCTTTCCTGTTTTGCATGTAAACTCATTGGTCTATGAATTTGGCAATTTCATGTTTTTTAATTAAACAATAATATTGTACAGAAACATTAATTCTGCTGAAATGTCTGTCATTCTATTCATACATGCGCTGTTGTTTATGAAATTATATATTTCATGTGTGAAGCATTAAGTTTTAATGGATAGAAAATAAAGTAAAATAATATGCTAAGCAGTTTATCAAAGGTAAATAAACGCTTTCATTTTGCGCTTTTTAGGCAGAAAGTTAGATCAGAATCCGAGCAGGGCAAAGAGAATGTTGCCTCTGAATCAGATGCTTCTACGTTGCACATTCCTGGCATTGGCATAGTGAGGCAAAGAAGCAACTCATCTGGCTCATCAATGGCAATGCAGGAGCCTCGACGAACGAGTCTCCATGGTAACCGGCCATCCAGACGCATCGACACCGTCGAGGCAATAGTGAGACAGGCAGTGTTTGGAATCAGTGGTCAAGGAATGGTGCCGGCTGATAGCATGTAAGAACAACTTCCGATCATCTTCTCAAGTGTTTTTCAATAAGAAAACACATACAGATTTGCCACATTTTGTTGAAATGCATATTTTTGACTTGAAAACACATTTTGTTGAAATTATTTGCAATTTAATGCTCTTAATTTAATACTTCTTTATTTTTTATTTGTTTATACGCAATTTAATGCTCTTCATTTAATACATATTTATTTATAAGCAATTTTAATGTTCTATTAATTTATGATATTTAATCTTTTATGCTTTTTGTACTATGCTTACATGTACTATTGAGCCTCAATAGCTGCAGAGCGAAATAAAGTTTTTTATTACTTATTATTATTTAGCCGTATAGCATTTTTCATTGGTTAATCAGTCCTTAGCACTCCTTTTCTGATTGGGTGTTGCCATCAGTCAGACTATGAAATGTACCTACATAAAAAATCTGCTAAGTTTCGCAGGAACAGAGTGTCACCAACGGGTTGCACTATATACCTATGTCAAATAAAATGAACTAAATGTCACCGGAAATCTGCCTACATCAAAAATATTTATGCTGTTTTAAATCATGGACCCACCAAGACAAATCCTGCTTCTGCCACTGAAACTTTGTATAGCTGCCTGAAGTTATTCGCAGGTTATCCTTGTTATTCTCCTTATACAAAGCTACTCTCGTTATGCCTGGTACATGTTGCAAATTATATCCTCAACTTTTGTTCAAATCGTCCAAAGAATTTACTTTCATTGTTGAATGAATTAATGAATCTTTATTTTTAAAAACAATAATAGACAAATGTAATAGAAGTAGCGATGTCATTACAACTTTACATAACTGTAACATTGTTGAAAAAATTGCAAAAAGAAGTGTAATACTTATGTTGCTTGCCCTATTATAAATACGATACAGTGTACAATTGTACGCATGTGACAGATAGAACATCATTTTATTTGGTAACATGCAAGGTCAGTAAGTAGCCAACCTTTAGCTTTCAACCCATTGAACTTATTGGTCATGTGTCTTTCACAAGAACAAGGAGACAAGGAAAGTCTACAACATATAGAGGTCTATAATCATTCAACAAAGTTTGTGACTTTTAAATTTTTTTCTTTTGTAAGTAGGTTTGATTTTTCACCAAACGAATTCGAAATGAGACTAAGAGACAAAATCCATACACACTTTCTTCTTGAACAGAGCCATTTCGAGATTGCAGAATCAGCTGAATCTGACACCGAAAGGTGAAGTGCTGCCCCCTGCTGGCCGACTAAAGAGGCTTCCCGTTGCGCCATCCATCCCCCTACCCCACGACGCGTCACTGGACGATGTATCTGCAAAGCATTTTGGACTGGGAATCATAGGTGGCACCAGTGGTCATCCCCCGAGAGGTCCAGTGCGAATGGAACGGACTCGGTCCAATCATTCCGGTGGGTCACTTGTTGCAGGATTGTTGCAGGATTACGGGTGGAGTTTAATATATAAAATTTAATATGCTCGCAAAAACCTACTTCACCCCCAGGTAGTCAGCAGCTTCTGACTCCTGTGGAATAGACAGTGAGAATTTGTCAGAATTTAGAATGTCTCTGATTTTGAAAACTGAGCAGAGACTGGTAATGAAATGATACATAAAGGCTAGTGCATAAAGGCTAGTGCATAAAGGCTAGTGCATAAATGCTAGTGCATAAAGGCTAGTACATAAAGTCTAGTGCATAAAGGCTGGTGCATAAAGACTAGTGCATAAAGGCTAGTGCGTAAAGACTAGTGCATAAAAGCTGGTGCAGAAAGGCTAGTGCATAAAGACTAGTGCATATAGGCTAGTACATAAAGACTACTGCATACAGGCTGGTGCACAAAGGCTAGTACATAAAGACTAGTGCATAAAAGGCTGGTGCAGAAAGGATAGTACATAAAGACTAGTGCATAAAGGTTGGTACAAAAAGGCTAGTACATAAACACTAGTGCATACAGGCAGGTGCATAAAGACTTATGCATAAAGGCTAGTACATAAAGACTTGTGCATAAAGACTGGTGCATAAAGGCTGGTACATAAAGACTTGTGCATAAAGGCTGGTACATAAAGGCTGGTACATAAAGGCTGGTGCATAAAGGCTGGTGCATAAAGGCTGGTGCATAAAGGCTGGTGCATAAAGCCTGGTACATAAAGGCTAATGCATAAAGCTATCAGCATATTCTCAATAACTGCTTAGCGTGCTTTGTACATATAGCTTGAAATAACAAAAAGTACATGCTATCATTTACATAATAAATATAAAATGCTATCATTTACATAATAAATATAAAATGCTATCATTTACATAATAAATATAAAATGCTATCATTTACATAATAAATATAAAATGCTATCATTTACATAATAAATATAAAATGCTATCATTTACATAATAAATATAAAATGCTATCATTTACATAATAAATATAAAATGCTATCATTTACATAATAAATATAAAATGCTATCATTTACATAATAAATATAAAATGCTATAATTTACATAATAAATATAAAATGCTATCATTTACATAATAAATATAAAATGCTATCATTTACATAATAAATATAAAATGCTATCATTTACATAATAAATATAAAATGCTATCATTTACATAATAAATATAAAATGCTATCATTTACATAATAAATATAAAATGCTATCATTTACATAATAAATATAAAATGCTATCATTTACATAATAAATATAAAATTATCCAGTAATCACCTGTATGATGACATTTTAGTTAGCATCGTCATACTGTTTAAAAGCTGATGTGCGTAAAACTCCAATATTGACCTGCCATAATTAAATGTGATGAGTTTGTTGATGTAGGCAGTGGATGTATTTCTGTAACTTAGCTCTCATTTGTCCCTGCAGAAAAGAGAGTTCAAAGTAGTTCTGCATCACGACTGCGAACGGTAGAGCGAAGGCGTGATCGTAGTTCAAGTAGCAACAGAGAGAGGGCAGCACGACCAGCGGGAATTTCGCAGATGGCATCGGGAGGTAGTAATCTTGTAAGTTGCCGATAATCACATTTCCTAAATCTCTGTGGTCCAGAGACTCCTACTAAAAGTATTCAAAGTACGTCATATCGAAAATGCCACCTTCGTCATTTGGTGCACTCACTTAACTACTTTCAATGTGATAATTTTTTTGGCAAATTTTGACCTGTGTCTTTGAAAAAGGCAATATGCGATGATGTGTGTGAAAAAATATTTGACAATTTCCCAGTTTTGTCACATTGACTGTCGATACATCAACTAGGGAGTATCACAAAACATTGATGTAAGACACTACATAAAATTTGTTCTTGGGGGACGAGAGTAGCAACTGTTTCATATAATATTCTATTGTACATCGATGTAGTTCTCCTTAAACACAATGTTTATTCTATGATCACAACTCATAATGGTGCTGACTTTTGTTTTTTTTGAGATCGTCCCTAGACAGATGTTTGTTTTCAGAATCTGCAGAACCTTTACATTGGCAATGACCCGGACACAGCAGAGGTCGCTACGAATGACTTTATGACTGAAGGCACTATAAAGCCGCAGCTGCGCCGGGGACATATATCGGCATCGTGTGGTGCGAATCACCATGGCAACGGACGCACGGAAGACCCGTATCGCTGGGGCAACACCATGGAATTACAGGGCGACGACTTGATGCTGGCTGGCAGTGCTCTTAGTGACATAGGGACGTGATGCTAACTGGTAGCTAGTGTCGTTAGTGATGTGTCGATGTGTTATTAGCAGCAACGATAGCAGGGTTTGTCCCAAAGGAAGGTCAATTAAAGGGAATGTATGGGAATTAAAGGGAATGTACAGGAATTAAAGGGAATGTACAGGAATTAATGGGGATATACGGGAATTAAAGGGAATGTACAGGAATTAAAGGGGATGTACGGGAATTAAAGGGAATGTATGGGAATTAAAGGGGATGTATGACGATTTTCACAGATTAACTGATAGGTAACTAGTTACGCATTCCGTATCATTAAAATGTCCAAATTCTCTCAATGTTAGGTTCTCAAAGTACACCTAAATTAACACTCTTCTACTTCATGTTTTAAGGGTTGCTCTGCTGTGGTTTATTTACCGTCAGAAATGGTATAAAACAGCAATTTGATGGACCAATAAAGCATCCGTTGTGCCTCACCTTCAGAATTGACAATTTCTTGGGCGGTCCTATATTTAAGTTTAAATATCACAACATTTACAATGAACATACTTGGTAAGTCCACTTTTTTGTAGTAGAGTTCAGATATCTCATCAGACCCGAAAAATTGGAGTGTATAATATTGCAAAATCCTGCGTCTTGTAATCGGTGGCTGACGTTATACAAGTAATGAGTGAGATATAGTCCATCTATTATGGTAACCATAATAGATGGACTATATATCTCACTCATTACTTATACAAGTAATGAGTGAGATATAGTCCATCTATTATGGTAACCATAAATGCATTCAGCGTATTGTCAATTTGTCACCTCCAAGACTGTATTTGGTACACAAATTCGTGGGGTTTCCTGGTGTCCCACTGCCAAGTATATTATAGCTGGAGGTGTACTTGGTGACATTAGAATGATGCTCAGAGGCAGGCCAAGTATATTATAGCTGGAGGTGTATTTGGTGACATTAGAGTGATGCTCAGAGGCAGGCCAAGTATATTATAGCTGGAGGTGTATTTGGTGACATTAGAGTGATGCTCAGAGGCAGGCCAAGTATATTATAGCTGGAGGTGTACTTGGTGACATTATAGTGATGCTCAGAGGCAGGCCAGGTATATTATAGCTGGAGGTGTACTTGGTGACATTAGAGTGATGCTCAGAGGCAGGCCAGGTATATTATAGCTGGATGTGTATTTGGTAACATTAGAGTGATGCTCAGAGGCAGGCCAAGTATATTATAGCTGGAGGTGTATTTGGTGACATTAGAGTGATGCTCAGAGGCAGGCCAAGTATATTATAGCTGGAGGTGTACTTGGTGACATTAGAGTGATGCTCAGAGGCAGGCCAAGTATATTATAGCTGGAGGTGTATTTGGTGACATTAGAGTGATGCTCAGAGGCAGGCTAAGAATAAACAGTATTATGGTGATTAAATTAATATTAAAACCAATTGATATTGGCCTGTATTCTGGGAGATGCAAAAAGATCTTGTGATGCTTAAAGGATGGTCCACACGCGCACACAGCCACACCCGAATGCACACATCAAGTGAATGCGAGTTGTTGATGTTGAAAACCCAAGAGAATGCTACATTTATCCAATGGCTTACCATCCTTGTAAAAATGTACATGCAAACTGTATTATAGACAATCACTTTAGTTTTCTGTGGGCTTCTAATACAGCTCGTGTTTGCCTGGGTTTGGATTGTGCCAGTATTTATTAATAAGAATATTTGTTCAACTGAAATTGATGATGTGTTGCATTCCCAATGAAAAATGTTTGTACACAGTTTCCCTGACTTTGACTCAGAAATATAAAAGAATTCTTTGAGAGTTTATATGTATAGTAAAATGCATGGGCAGAAGTTTAATATTTGGGTGCGAGCACAAACTAGTCATTTGAGCTCTACCAAATTGGCAACGACAATAATATAAATTATTACAAATAGCAGTTTGTATCTCATACAAAGAACAGGTAGACATTTTAAAATACTTCGTCTGTGAAAAGGCAATCAATGAAACCTTTTTTGATATTTAAAAAGTATTACGCAGCTTGTGTTATGAGAAAGAGGTGAACACATTGCTCAGACAAGTCGATGAAATGAACCATTATGCCCTGATTTATCCCACAGCAGTCGAGTCAAGTTGTTAGTTATCTGGTAGTGATTGAAAACTGGGCCTGGATCGTCATCGAGTCAGGTTGTACCGTGTCTACCCAGTCATCAGTTGCAAACAGTCAATAAACCAATCAGAATTGACTTTTGGATCACATGACTGTCTGTAAATATGTTCTTATATACTGCGGTATCATCCTTGTGACTGTTCCAAGCACTTTACACTTCTCCCCCTGGCAGACCTGTTCATTCCAACACCAACTCTACTTCTCTGGGAAGCTTTCAGCCATGTTGCAATTACTGCACGAAGACTATTCATTCACATATCCATCACTGGCTATAGCCGGGTACTCATTTATACAGCCGGGTGAATCGAGGCAATGCGGAATGAACAAAATGCGGAATAAACAAAATTGCATAAGCTTTGAAATGGCAGCAAGAGGATTTGAAACCAGGTTCTCTTGACCCGAACCACCGCACCACAGCACCTCTGTTCCATCTCCTGCCACCAGTGTCATTTGAAATAATGACTCAACCCAATTCGCTTCCACTACTTGGTTGAGGAAAGTCGGTCCACGTATGCTGGTCTTCAAGTGTCAACACCAGGCCAAGGAACTACTGAACAAAATCAAAACACAAACAGTTTTTTATAAATTGTTTTAATAGCCAGCCATATAACAAAAACAGATTATGAAAGCCTTGCCATGTATACCTGGCAGTGAGACTGTAAAACTACACAACATTAATCCTGTGCACAATGTACATGATTCAGTTTAATAATATCATGATATAATTTTATTACTTCATCCGTTGCTATGAGGCATCTACACCTGTCTTTGGCTCCAGCCAAAACAAACAATGTTTTGTGTTTAAATATTCTGAACATATCCAGCCAAAACAGACTATCAACTAACCACCTATAAAAGCTGTAATAATAGTATATGTCTGTATAAACCTGGCTAACTGCAGTAGAAACGGACAGGCTAATATCCTGTACACAGTAAGATGTTAGAATAAGACACTTTATACTATATTTTGTACCTTAAATTTTAAATCAACTCCACAACATGATTAAGGAGTTTGAGTTTATAATGTAACACTACAGCTTTAACTAACCTCTACACTTACCTACAAAACTACAGTTCATCTTCAAGTAAAGGAACATTACTACTACAGGTAAAACATTACTACTAGAGGTAAAATAAATCACACATTTTCTCAGAGAAAATACGTATGGTCCCAAACAACGCACAGAAAATTTTACTCCATGGGTAACACACACAATAGTCACACATACTGTCAATCAATGTCTCCTATATAACACACTTAAAGTACAATACACACATACTGTCAATCAGTGTCTCCTATATAACACACTTAAAGTACAATACACACATACTGTCAATCAGTGTCTCCTATATAACACACTTAAAGTACAATACACACATAATGTCAATCAGTGTCTCCTATATAACACACTTAAAGTACAATACACACATACTGTCAATCAGTGTCTCCTATATAACACACTTAAAGTACAATACACACATACTGTCAATCAGTGTCTCCTATATAACACACTTAAAGTACAATACACACATACTGTCAATCAGTGTCTCCTATATAACACACTTAAAGTACAATACACACATACTGTCAATCAGTGTTTCCTATATAACACTTAAAGTACAATACACACATACTGTCAATCAGTGTCTCCTATATAACACACTTAAAGTACAATACACACATACTGTCAATCGGTGTCTCCTATATAACACACTTAAAGTACAATACACACATACTGTCAATCAGTGTTTCCTATATAACACTTAAAGTACAATACACACATACTGTCAATCAGTGTCTCCTATATAACACACTTAAAGTACAATACACACATACTGTCAATCAGTGTCCCCTATATATAAAACACACTTAAAGTACAATACACAGTTACACATATACTGTCAATAAGTGTCCCCTATATATCACACTTAAAGTACAGCACACTGATACCATTTATTATTCTCCCATAAACATCACATTTAAAGTGCAGCACTCTCTTCATTTCTATGCATATGATACAATTTGCATTTATAACTTGAGCAAGAATCTGTCACATTTCTAAGCACCCACATATTGTCCACTTATCTTACACGTTTATTCTGTTTGACTCATGATCAACCATACAAATCGTTTCGTTTTCAAAAAGATTCATTGCTGGTCACATTCTTACCAGAGATCCACTATATAAAAATGTAGCTATATTTTATTGCACAAGCACAATATTGCACAAGCACAATAAAATAAAATTAAAGCTGGTAGCAAAACCGCACATGCAGCTTTTTAGCAGCACAAAACTTCTGTTCTGCACATAGAAAGTAAAAACTGCCAGCATAAATTTTGTGTTAATAACTGATAGAACACTATGGTCTCTTTGTGTCTCAAGTAACTAAGAAACATTCTTTAACAGAAATAATTACCTTCCTAAGTGTTCCAAACATAGATTCAACAGAAAACAAATTGTGCCATCAAAAAAACTACAACTACATTTTTTCTCACTTTTCAGACAGAAATATGTTGGTTTTCACTGCAAACCAAATAATGTATTCGCACCTTCTCCTTACGCAATGTTATTAAATGGTATCACACGTGGAACTGTCTTAAAAGTTGGCAAGAAATCCTCCATTCCAAACATCACACACTATCCATTTAATCCCAGAGTTTTTATATAAAAAAAATAAAAATATTGCTATGGGACCCAGCCACACTTCGGCAAGATATCCTGTATTTCGAGTTGTGATCTATTTTCCACACACAGAAGGCAAAGTATAATCATAGCCTTGAAAAATGCTTGGACTGTGATAAACATGTCTATTACATAGGTTTACTCAACATATATATTCATACTTAAAATAGTTTCAATAAACATGTTAAAAACTACTGTCACATAAAATACTCAGTGTTTCGGACAGCCAACATCTGCATTGGACAAGATATGTCATGTCCAAAGGACATTAAAAAAATTATATTAATTTCTCAATAATTTCTTCCTCTCTGCAGATCCTTTATAATCATTTCCCCCAAACTGGAAAAACCTGCCAGTTGCTGACAATTAGTTGGATATTATTGGTCAGATTTCAAGTTCATTTGGCGAATCATTAGCCTTGTTCACAGTCAAGTTAAACTAAAAAGTTTCTATTAATTCCAAACCATGTCTATGCAGAACACCATATATTTTACAGGAGAACTAATTACACTGGTCAGCTCCCGGAACATCTCATGCCGCTGGACTGACGACCTTTTTGAGTACTTCCAATGGTACAACTCGTAAGACGTCGTAGATCTTGTTACGGAAAACCCGTTTGAAATGACGTCCAGGATTCTGGTGAAGCCGCGTACATGTCTTCTCCTTTCCTCGATTCGCTTCGTCTTCGATGTCCCATATCTCTGCCATGGAACAGCCACGACTGCAACAGTAGTCAGATTTACATGCTAATTAGTATGCAAACATTCAACATGCTAATTAGTATGCAAACATTCAACATGCTAATTAGTATGCAAACATTCAACATGCTAATTAGTATGCAAACATTCAACATGCTCTATCTATTACACAAGTGCAGTAATGACTTCATAATTGGATTTGAGCGATTACGATGGAACTATTTATTTACGTCATGATGCGGTCACTGCGTACAAAATGGCATGTGCGATGGCAATGGAACTGTTGATCACACCATCATGTACAAAAGGACACACAAACTTGAATTGTTCTAAAACTGAATGACAACCGACCGCAACAATAGAGAAAAGTCCCCAACTAAAGTTGCTAAAATAATTAGGCGCATGAAATAAATATACAATGGTACATATGCAATCTGCATTCCCTGTAATCATATCAATGGCTGGCAGAGTAGCACAAATAATCAGACACAGCCTATGGCCTTGTCCAATTACTTTTATTTACTACCAACTTTAACAAGACTGATTTAACAAGATTGATTGAACAGGATTTAACTAGATTGATTTAACGAGACTGATTGAACAAGACTGATTTAACAGAACTGACTTAACAGGCCTGATTGAACAAGATTGATTTAACAGAATTGACTTAACAGGACGGATTTAACAAAATTGATTTAACAGAAGTGACTTAACAGGACTTATTTAACAGAACTGACTTAACAGGACTTATTTAACAAGATTGGTTTAACAGAAGTGACCTAACAGGACTGATAAAAAAATTTTGTTTAACAGAACTTACTTAACAGGACTGATTTAACAAGATTGGCTTAACAGAACTGACTTAACTGAACTGATTTAGCAAGACTGGTTTAACATAACTGACTTAACAGGACTTATTTAACAGGACTGATTTAACAGAGCTGACTTAACAAGTCTGATTTAACAAGATTGTTTTAACAAAACTGACTTAACAGGACTGATTTAACAAGATTGGTTTAACAGAACTGACTTAACAAGTCTGATTGAACAAGATTGTTTTAACAGAACTGACTTAACAAGATCGGTTTAACAGAACTGACTTAACTGGTCTGATTTAACAAGATTGGTTTAACAAGGTTGATTTAACAGAACTGACTTAACAGGGCTGATTTAACAAGATCGGTTTAACAGAACCGACTTAACAGGACTGATTTGACAAGATTGATTTAACAGAACTGACTTAACAGGGCTGATTTAACAAGATTGGTTTAATGGAATCGACTTAACATGACTGATTTAACAAGACTGATTTAACAGAACCGACTTAACAGGACTGATTTAACAAGATTGGTTTAACAGAACTGACTTAACTGGACTGATTTAACAAGATTGGTTTAACAGAACTGACTTAACTGGACTGATTTAACAAGATTGGTTTAACAGAACTGACTTAACATGGCTGATTTAACAAGATTGGTTTAATGGAACCGACTTAACCTGATGCACCCTGAACACCAAAATTTCGGTGTTGGGAAGTAGTGTTCATATTGATCGCCATGTGGCGCCACGTGCGTTCGCTTTGGTTATGCTGTTGGTGCCCGGATGAAGACAACACATGTGCGGACGTTTTGAGCCATTTCTCAAATCGATCCGTCAATTATTAGTATTTTTGCGAATTTTTTTAAAGTGACCGATATCTCATCAACGTTTTACGATTCATGGTTATGATGACTATGAGCGGGCATTGCATCTGTTGGGTTTTACATCCGATAATTCGGATGTAAATGACATTAGTAGCGGACAAGACAATGACATCGATGTGTCAATGATGTGTTTTTACTGTATTCATTGTCTTTTGACGCAACATTTGACTCACATTTGCAGAATTACTGCATTTATATTCCTTGAATTTTTCTTTTCTTTTCCATAAGTTATTATACTACAATACATGGTGTGCTCTGATATATATGTCAGTAGATTACATGTACCTATGAAACATTCATTATTATGCATTTTGTGAACAGTTTTGTGTGCTTTATATGTATATATGCGATCAACCAAAATCATAGTACTTGCATGCTAATTGTAATATTTCACAGGTAAATGCAGATATCATTATAATTTCTCTTGCTGCTCATAGAGGACATGTAGGCCTATCTTGCAGTACCAAACTTGCCTCATTTTGTGCTTTATTTTGTCCATGAGTGACGAAATAAAATTAGATTTCGTATTTAATTTTTTACTTTGCGATTGTTTACATATGCTAATTATATGCTAATTAGCCACAGTTAATCATAACATTGATAGTGTTATTACCATTGGTAAGATAAATATTCTGTGATTCAGAATATGTATATATTGTAAGGGTTTTGATGAAGACTTTACATGTTACAGTGCATTTCATAATCCCATGGGTTGAAACAAATCAACTCCCCCAGAAATTCAGGGCTTATCAGGTTAACAGGACTGATTTAACAAGATTGATTTAACAGAACTGACTTAACAGGGCTGATTTAACAAGACTGATAAAAAAATGACTTAACAGGGCTGATTTAACAAGACTGATTTAACAGAACTGACTTAACAGGGCTGATTTAACAAGACTGGTTTAACAGAACTGACTTAACAGGACCGATTTATCAAGATTTCCACCCAAAGCAACAGGCTCCCAGTGGCTGGTGGACAAGGAAGGGTCCTGGGGAGCCCGGCCCCCTCAATAATATATTCAGTGGGTGTATGTTAAGTACAATTTTGCCCCCAATATGCTCACACAAACCAACTTCAGCCCCCCAATGTTCAAAAGATTCTGACATCTATGCACGCATAGCATGACAGTGGTTTGAACTCTGACCTTGAGAGGGCATTGCACCAGCTCATCTCAACAATGACGTAGTTGACGTGTAGATTGACCATGGCTTGCCAGACTTCTTCTAGCGGCTTGCGACTGTAGACGGTGTAGACTTCCTTGACCCTTCGCCTGTAACAGACGAGATCAAAGTTAACATTAACAAACAATGATGTGTGCGTCTTATTTCCACTTTCAGGCTGTAATGTATTAGCTTTCTACTTGTGTTTCTATATATTTTACATACTGTTTTATTTTATATTTTTCAACTTTACTTACCTAACCTCAGTGGCAAATCTAGGATCTCACAAAGGGGGAGGCCAAGCTATCACCCATTAGTTAACTTGCTACCATGTAGTGGCGCAATAGGCTATATATGGAGAAAAAATCAAGGGAAAGAGGGGGCCCCCTAAATATGCAACTGCCTAACCTTGTCCTTATTGTTAACATAATTCACTTTGATTTGTAAGCACTTACCTACACGTATTTAAAAGGCTCTACACCAAGAACCAGCATTATTATTATTGTTTGATAATCCTGGGTAATTTCAATATTGCTTCATGTTAGGATGCACTATTTACTGTGCATATATATGCAAAAACAACAAAGTAATCTCTATTTTGGGATGCATGGCACGAAATAGATATTGGAAATAGTCTGAACAATTTTCACATGAAAGACATTATTTGTTGAGCACTAACAGGCACTTTTAAAATAATATTTAAGATAATTACAAGTGCATTTGTTTACAAACACATTATAAGGAGACTAAAAAAACTGATAACGTGATAACCGTAATATTTATGTACATCATTCATATACATAAATATATATAAAATTATAAATATAAATAAAATTATATATATATATACATATATATATATATATATATGTCGTATATACATATATTATATTTATATATATATATATACTCATACATGCATACAAATATACAAGATAAGCAAAATAAATGTGTCAACAAATAATAATTATGCATGTTCTTAGATTTACCTATATAAAACATTATTTCTATCAGTCATATATATGTAGCATATATAATTACCTATAACCAAAAGCACAACTATATATGTATTTACAGGTAAAAATCATTAACGTGTTTACAAGTTAAAATACATGTTAACTGTTGCAAGTAAAACATTACCATTTTGTAACAGTTTGCTAAATTACCCACGCTTTTATTGCTCTACAAATAGTAATATTTCCATTATTTATTTAGTGCCGTGCAACGCAAAATAAAGATTACTTCAGTGTCATTTAATAAAAATCTATATATGACCCCCATTATTTATTGAATCACCTTCGTGGTTTAACAACATATTTTATTCATACATTCATTTCTGTGTACAGTGTAATTAATTTCAAATCATTTATAATGCATTGGTTGTCGAGATATCATCATTTTAATGCAAGCAACACGTGACATCAACTACAACTAACGACCATCTTGAAATTCGGGCCCACAGGAGGGCAAGGAATGAAAAAGCTGTCTGCCTTGTAAAGAGTTAATGGCCATTTGCACTAAGGCAAGTGAGATATTTTTTAGCATACTTATGAGAATGCTTCAGCTTACAGGCATAACTTATTCAAATATTATATTTCATAAAACTCCTAAAGTTAATTGTCATGTGATAAGCTGAATACTTTCAGGCTTGTTCTACAAAATCGTTTCATATTACATGACATTATCATGTATCTGGTTAACATTATATACATTTTTTTAATGTAATCTTATCTTCACAAATAGCTCACATGCACACACAGAGAAGCATACTAGTTACCTCAGTTCAACATCTTCGTAATGAGGGTGGTCGACAATGGGTCGTCCTGTGCACAGTTTAATCGTTGCCATGGTTGGCATTGGACCGGCAAATACCGCATCTAAAACACACAGAAGAAATTGTTGAGTAAGTCTCAACAAGTCAATAACAACTCTGTATGGACTGTGAGGTTTGGATGATGTTCTGAAGGACACAAGAGAGAGCTAGAGGAAAACTGCCAAACTGGATTACAGTAGACATCAGGGATTATTTCATTAATAATTAACCTACATAAGAAATTTTTATTACACATTTCTTTATTCATTGGCTGCCCTGGAAGTTGCAAGTTGCAAAGAACTCTTAGAAATATTTACCCCTTTATGAATTAAAGTAACTCAATTATTAATGGAAAATATGGGATCAAAGAACCCACTGAATGCTACAGAAATGATTAAGAGGGAGAACACCTGTAAGTTATACATGTTAAGTTTCAGAAATGCAAATGCAAGATATTTATACATAAATCGGAGGGGCTCGGGATATCGGAGAATTGCATATGTACTATTAAATGATACATTTGCATGTTCATAAACATTTTCACAGTAGACACATTCTTTGTGGACCAGTAAAATATATAACACGGTTACAATACTCTGATGGTATACATTTTTTTTTTTTTAAATCCTGAAATATATTACGGTATGACAAACATCCCTTACCTAGCAGGCAGTAGCCTACATATTTGATTACACTTAAGCAATTAACATAATATTTACTAGCAGGGCTAGGACTGAAGCATTTTTATTCAAAGTTTGTGATCCTGTGTGATGGAGGCATTTGTTATCCTAGGTGATGGAGGCAGTTTTTGATGAAAATCTTTTTTCAATGTGATCCAATTATGACAATTATCAGATATAAATGAATGAAATAAAACTTGTATATAATGGATAAGTATTAATGGGCAATATTTGAATTCAATAGGCATATGTGGGCGATAATGGGGGATCGTTTGTCTAACATGTATAAATAACTTCAACAACAGGCAAAACACAAGGATGCTGTTCACTCTGCACAAAACTAGATTGAATTAACCTCTGCTGTTGTTGTGGGTGTGAGTACAGGGAGAGATTGAATTAACCCCTGCTGTTGTTGTGGGTGTGAGTACAGGGAGAGATTGAATTAACCTCTGCTGTTGTTGTGGGTGTGAGTACAGGGAGAGATTGAATTAACCCCTGCTGTTGTTGTGGGTGTGAGTACAGGGAGAGATTGAATTAACCCCTGCTGTTGTTGTGGGTGTGAGTACAGGGAGAGATTGAATTAACCTCTGCTGTTGTTGTGGGTGTGAGTACAGGGAGAGATTGAATTAACCTCTGCTGTTGTTGTGGGTGTGAGTACAGGGAGAGATTGAATTAACCTCTGCTGTTGTTGTGGGTGTGAGTACAGGGAGAGATTGAATTAACCCCTGCTGTTGTTGTGGGTGTGAGTACAGGGAGAGATTGAATTAACCCCTGCTGTTGTTGTGGGTGTGAGTACAGGGAGAGATTGAATTAACCTCTGCTGTTGTTGTGGGTGTGAGTACAGGGAGATATTGAATTAACCTCTGCTGTTGTTGTGGGTGTGAGTACAGGGAGAGATTGAATTAACCTCTGCTGTTGTTGTGGGTGTGAGTACAGGGAGAGATTGAATTAACCCCTGCTGTTGTTGTGGGTGTGAGTACAAGGAGATATTGAATTAACCCCTGCTGTTGTTGTGGGTGTGAGTACAGGGAGAGATTGAATTAACCCCTGCTGTTGTTGTGGGTGTGAGTACAGGGAGAGATTGATGATCTTTTGTTAGGCCACACAAAAATATTTTTGGTTTCATCAGAAATCTAGGAGATTTATTCTCCCATCTGGGAGAACAGATTTGATAGATTTCCGGGAGTCTCCTGGCAAATCCTGGAGACTTACCATGTATGGCAATGGGATATTACAAAGGTAAATAAAATTCATATCAATAAATTAAGCTCCATGTATAGTAGATATCCATAACATTGGGTGCTAACAATTCAGAAAATTAACAAGTTAATGGGAGAAAATATTCCTGGACTTACTTGGAGGGAGCTTTACGTTGATCCATTCCACTAGCTCCTCTAGTGGCGGGTTGCTGAACTCGCCAACGATGCTCCTCTGGTGGCTGAGGTTGGCGGCGCCCTGGAAGCTCATGGTGGCCATGATTGCTGCGATGATAGCGTAGTGCTTCTTGCGGTCGCCCACCCAACCAAACAACTGCAAGAAACACGTAGCACCTGGTTGTACAGATTGTGTGTTCGACAAATATACTGGGGTACGAACCCCAGAAGGCAAGTGGGCAAGGAAGCCACTGGCTTATCGAGATTCCAGTGATTATTCACCTATGTTTAACTTATTTGTCAATTTTGTTTTTAAACATATTTGCCCTGCTAGCATTACACAGTCAGTAAATATTGGTTTAGTAGACTGGGTTGTATATTAATTTATCTTGAAAATTAATACTTTCTTATGTCCTACCTACGCCATTCTTTTACTAATGAAACTTTGTGTGCGTGCGTGCATGCGAACATGCATATATTCATACTTGTCTGCATACATACTGTCACGTACAATCATTAATGCCTACGTACACACAAACAACTCCTTTATGCAGGGTAGTACATTCAGAGTACACGATCACCATTATGCTGCTATTCTCCTCCCACCAACACAAGCATAAATATTGTTGCACCACAAACACATATGAACACGCACGCACGCACGCACGCACGCACGCACGCACGCACGCACGCACGCACGCACGCACGCACGCACGCACAAACAATTGTCCCTGACCTGTCTGGAGGTAAGGAGAGACATGAATAGACAGAGGTGAGGTGTCCAGAATAGCTTCAGTCGCATGATAAGGACAGCCATGGCTGTGAAGGCCGCCAGTTGGAAGAGGTGATACACCAGCTGTAACAAACAAAATGAGAACTATGATGGAAGCTGTGAACTGAAGCCAAACAAGTGACTAAAGATTGGAGGATGTCCACTGCGGCCTTATGGGCCAGCAGGCCTGAAGAGGATATGCGAGTTGAGAATACTGTGTGACTAAATAAAGAGGTAAAAGTGTCACTAACAACCAGATACAATATTAAAGCAACTCCCTCACCAGTCATACAAGTGTCTGTGGACTTACCTGAAGTCATACAAGTGTCTGTGGACTTACCTCAAGTCATACAAGTGTATGTGGACTTACCTCAAGTCATATAAGTGTCTGTAGACTTACCTCAAATCATACAAGTGTGTGTAGACTTACCTGAAGTCATACAAGTGTCTGTAGACTTACCTCAAGTCATACAAGTGTCTGTGGACTTACCTCAAGTCATACAAGTGTCTTTAGACTTACCTCAAGTCATACAAGTGTCTGTAGACTTACCTCAGCTTCAGGCTTTGATCTGTGTTCACTGCAACGTAAGAAACTGCAACGTAAGAACAGGTTTCTGAGTGGATACAGAAGCACAACTGTATGCATGAAAAAAGATAATACAATTCTTATAAAGTGCAATATCTTTAAAAAATCCAAAGCGCTTTACATAATTATAATTAATCAAAGATAACATTGTAAGCAATGTATAAAATAAAATTAAGTATATGATCAAGAAAAAATGTTTTATATATATATATATTATATATATATATATATATATATGTATATATATAATTAATAAATTAATGAGGCACTAGGAAAGTAGATGAAAACATTTAAATTAGAGAACACAAAATATAGATGTAATAATTACAGCATTGTTAAAATACATGATTAAAATCGATGTTAACGTATACATGTCCTTTTGCCCATACCTGATATCTTCGAAATAATTAAAATATGGATGAAGGCTTACAGGTAAAACCTACATAGGAACATTGTCTGTTGCCTGCTCTGTCTGCAAGGTGGCGTCACCATTCCTATCCAACGTCTCTGGTTTTATTGATTCCATTTTGTACTCTTCATATTCCCGCTTTAATATCTACAAAGAACACAAAGACAGAACCGAATGAACGCATAAACATATATTATACACACTACCTGCTTGGAAAGTCTCACGTACCTCAGAGGGAAGCAGCCCTGACCACAGCCATCAAAGGGGAGGGAGGCAGGGAGCAAGAACCAACAGGTCCATGACAGGGAACACATTTACCCCAGTGGGTGATCTTTACTTCCCTGGCATAAACATCACATAGAAGGGACCAACAGCTTTTAAGGACTCTTCTGAAAGACACAGGTAAAGTTCATTGAACGACCATTTTATTTTGTCTAAGCTTCGAAACAGCAGCAGGTGGCGATAAACAGCGGTCCTCTGGACTGACAGTCCTGCACCCTAACCACACAACCACTGCATCACTCACAGAGGTAGTCATCTCTCTTTGTATCCCACAAGTCACTAAGACACAGTGTCCATGTTGTGGCTGATGAAATTAGGAAAACCGCCTCATACGAGGGTTTTAAAATGACACTGTCAGTGATAGGGACGAACCTTATAAATAATGACGACAATGACCACCAGGGTGCAGGGCACAAGCAGCGTCTTCAGTAACTTCGGCATTGTCTGGCAAACAGATGCATTTAATGATAAGTAGATGTTAACTCTTTCTCTGTGGTTTCTGTCAAAGAGAAACCAAATTCAAGGAATTTTAATGTCCTATCATTACTCTGTCTACACATATAGAATATGAAACACTATGTGCATATATAAACTTTAATAATTATGTAAATCTGAAAAGCACGCATGCACACTCGCACGCACTGTCAATTGTCGCAATTGTCAGATATACAGCACTGTGTATGTAATACTGATTATAATAAAATGTCTATAATAAAAATCTATTTTGGGACTATGCAACCATAAAATATGTTATTTGATGCCGTAACTTAAATTAATGTCATAATCAAACCCAGGAGTGATTCTATGCACCTTTATATCTATCAACAGTATAATTAATCTATAACGGTTGCCTCTATAAGACCAATCAAACCTCTTTGTCCATAAAGCTGAACTCAGCGGCGCAGGTGTACAGCATTGTGTCAAAGTTGCGGAAGTTTGTGAATTTGCTCCTGAAGATGTCTCCAATATGTGCCTACAAATGTGAAATATCAATGTTAATTCACTGAACAATATATCAATATGTGCCTACAAATGTGAAATATCTATGCTAATTCACTGAACTATATATCAATATGTGCCTACAAATGTGAAATTCCAATGTTAATTCACTGAACTATATATCAATATGTGCCTACAAATGTTAAATATCAATGTTAATTCACTGAACTATTTATCAATATGTGCCTACAAATGTGAAATATCAATGTTAACTCAATGAACTATTTATCAAGTTTGTTCACTATTAGCATAAGTTTCTCAAAAGCTCTGTAGCTGGCGTACAGTGCATTTATTTACCAATGGAGACTTGTCATGAAATGGTATTTTTGTTAAATATCAGTACCGGTAGGTGTTATTGCTGTTCTTTGCCGTGACATAATAATTAATTAAATATTGGCAGACTAGGATAGTTGAGGACAAATCATTGTTCTGATTCCCTAAATTAAAAATAATATAAAATTATGTGTTGTATATCCGTTGACACCTGCAGTGTTGTAGTATGCATCAGAGGCACCATCTAATAGACGCTACTCGGAATAACAACTTTTCTGAGTTTTTCTCAGTTGGTAGCTAGCTTGCACACTACTGACCAAAAGTGTGAAAAACATCCTATCCTTGAGCCAATAATTAACTGTCCACCAAGTGGCAGTCGAGCAGTATGGGTCTACTATGGGATAATCATACTGTGTTATGTGACAGTGACGTTGCTGTTTTGTTTCATTCCAATGAATATATGAAACTTCTACATCCAACTGGAATTGTGTAAGGTTAATTTAATTGGGAAATTTATTAGTTAATTGTAAATTAAATAATTATACACCCATCAGTTAATCTGAATCTATGTAAGTGATTAAAAGGTTTAATCGAAAGAAAATAGTTCTGATGGAAAATGTAATAGTAATATATTACATTGCCTTCAGCGTGTAATAGTAATAGAAAGGAAACTAATTAATAGTAATCTATTACATTGCAATGTAATAGATTACCCAGATTACCCAGGCCTGGCGTCTATTGATGTAAAGTGAAATGCTGTTTACGTACGTCATCCCTCACTCCAAGTAGTTTTCCCACAAGGAACTTTGTTCCCAGTGTCCCAAGTCCCAGCAAGATGGTCTGAACAACCTGCAAATGGGAAACACTACGTTCTTACATACATACATGTGTACAAATAGAAATGTATCATACAAACTTATATGATACATGCGTGCGTGCATGCGTGCGTGTGGGTGGTGGGTGGGTGTGTACAAACATACGCATCATACAAACTTAGACAGGAACTTACTCCATGCCGACTTACTCACTCGCAAAGCAGAGAGCCATCAACACTTACTCACTCCCCCTCTGTGCCAGTAGGCACACAAAGCAGAGAGCCACCAACACTTACTCACTCCCCCTCTGTGCCAGTAGGCACACAAAGCAGAGAGCTACCAACACTTACTCACCCCCCCTCTGTGCCAGTAGGCACACAAAGCAGAGAGCCATCAACACTTACTCACTCCCCCTCTGTGCCAGTAGGCACACAAAGCAGAGAGCTACCAACACTTACTCACCCCCCCCCCCTCTGTTCCAGTAGGCACACAAAGCAGAGAGCCACCAACACTTACTCACCCCCCCTCTGTGCCAGTTAGGCACACAAAGCAGAGAGCCACCAACACTTACTCACTCCCCCTCTGTGCCAGTTAGGCACACAAAGCAGAGAGCCACCAACACTTACTCACTCCCCCTCTGTGCCAGTTAGGCACACAAAGCAGAGAGCCACCAACACTTACTCACTCCCCCTCTGTGCCAGTTAGGCACACAAAGCAGAGAGCCACCAACACTTACTCACTCCCCCTCTGTGCCAGTAGGCACACAAAGCAGAGAGCCACCAACACTTACTCACTCGCCCTCTGTGCCAGTAGGCACACAAAGCAGAGAGCCACCAACACTTACTCACCCCCCCCCTCTGTTCCAGTAGGCACACAAAGCAGAGAGCCACCAACACTTACTCACTCCCCCTCTGTGCCAGTAGGCACACAAAGCAGAGAGCCACCAACACTTACTCACTCGCCCTCTGTGCCAGTAGGCAGTGCTAGGCACACAAAGCAGAGAGCCACCAACACTTACTCACTCCCCCTCTGTGCCAGTAGGCACACAAAGCAGAGAGCCACCAACACTTACTCACTCCCCCTCTGTGCCAGTAGGCACACAAAGCAGAGAGCCATCAACACTTACTCACTCCCCCTCTGTGCCAGTAGGCACACAAAGCAGAGAGCCACCAACACTTACTCACTCGCCCTCTGTGCCAGTAGGCAGTACTAGGCACACAAAGCAGAGAGCCATCAACACCATCCATAACAAATTTAACATAACAATTTAATTATAGGTAAAATTAGATATGGGTAATCACATGGTTTCGTGACGTCACTGGTGACATTCATTTACATTCAGTCAGTCATTTCTATGCACTGCTTCAGCATAATTTCACTTGCATCATTGTGGCGAGTGGTGGCAATGGCAATTTTCTGGAATACAAAGTAAAATCTAACTATTTCGAACAGCTAGCAGCAAGTGAAACAGCTAGCATCAAGTGAAACAGCTAGCAGCAAATGAAACAGCTAGCAGCAAGTGAAACAGCTAGCAGCAAGTGAAACAGCTAGCAGCAAGTGAAACAGCTAGCAGCAAGTGAAACAGCAGAATCGTCTTTCAATTTGACAAAAAAATTGACATCTCCTATGGCTCCATATGGCGAGTTTTTGTTTTAGTTTTTGTCAATTTTGATTGTTATATGGAAGTAAGAGTATTTTTTGACAATGTGACACATGTATATGTATTAGTGCCCTGCACGGGCATATAATTTGAGGCCAGGCCCGGCCCGCAATTAGCAGTTATAATCCAGGCCCGGCCCAGACCCACACAAATTCCTCAAGCCCAGCCTGGCCCAGGCCCGCAAACTAGAATTTAGGCCCATGTCCGGCCCAGGCCCGGCCTATAACTGCGGGCCAAAGATGGGTACGCCCGTAGCACGCAAAATTTAGAAAAAATAAACCTATTATCTTATAATAAAAACAACACAGAAATTAACTGTGATACATATGTATTGTTTTATTAAATAACATTAAAAACATTAATATTGATATTTCAATTCCATGTCACCCACTGGCACTGACACCCAGTAGCATTTCCAGCAGGCCTGCAGTCACTAGCCTGAGAGAGATCAGGTTCAGACATGCCTGAATTAGTACAGGTGTGAATGAATCAGTACTGGGGAAATTGTAGACACTAAACAGTAGACATTAAACAGTAGACACTAAACAGTAGACACTAGTTAACACAATTGAGAACCAGACAGGATGAAGACTACACAAATTATAAAGAGGCACTTAATGCAGCTGCGAAAGAAATTAGACAATCTCAAATAAACTACAGTGTATGAGCAAAAATTAGAATGTAACATTAAAGATGATAGCAAGAGTTTTTATACATACGTAAGGAGTAAACAAAAGTATAAATTATTTATCTTCAGTTCAGTGTTTACCAGTGAGGATATTAGTTCATTACAAGTTCCAGATGCTAAATTTCAGGAGGCTAAATCGGACTATTTAGGGCAGTTAATTGTAACTCCAGAAATGGTAGCTAAGAAAATAAAGGCAACGAAGGACAATAAATCACCTGAAGTGGATGGAATTCCTCCAAAACTACTAATGGAAACAGTAGAACACATTAGTATATCACTTGCAAGAGTGGTCAACTTGTCTCTAAAAGAGGGAGTGGTTCCTGTTGAATGAAAAGAAGCAAACATCATACCATGTTTTAAAAAATGGTTCAAGAAATAAGTCAGAGAATTACAGACAAGTAAGTTTAACATCAGTGATTTCTAAATTGTCAGAAAGGTTAATTAAAGACCATATGGTGGACTTCCTTGTTAGGCATAAATTATTAAATCCATTTCAACATAGATTCCTAAAAATGAGATCATGCTTAACAAATATGTTCTGTTTTTTTTGAAGAAATCACCAAGTGGATAGATGAGTGATCGCCAGTAGATATAATATAGATTTTCAGAAAGCTTTTAACAAAGTACCACATCAAAGATTACTACTTAAATTAAAAGCCCATGGTATCGTGGATGGCATAATCGACTGGATAAAGCAATGGCTGACTGAGAGAAGACAGCGTGTTGTAGTAGATGGGGAGGTTTCAAACTGGAAATCAGTTTTGAGTGGGGTACTACAAGGATCAGTATTAGGACCTATATTATTCTTAATATATATATCAACGACTGGGACGATAATATAACAAGCAATATACTGAAATTTGTGGATGACACAGAAGTGTTTAGAAGGGTTAACAATGATGGTGATAAACAACATTTACAAAACGATCTAGACAAGTTAGTTAAATGGTCTGAGAAATGACAGATGTTATTTAATTTTGGAAAATGTAATATGCATCTGTAACATCTGTATTCTGCATGTACTATGTAGTTGTAATATGTATGGTTTTTGTATTAATATTTTTATTAGGTCCAGGCCCAGCCCAGCCCACTCACATTAGGCCCAGGCCCGGCCCAGCCCACTCACATTATGCCCAGGCTGGGCCCAGCCCGCTCACATTAGGCCCAGGCCCAGCCCACTCACATTAGGCCCAGGCCCGGCCCAGCCCACTCACATTATGCCCAGGCTGGGCCCAGCCCGCTCACATTAGGCCCAGGCCCAGCCCACTCACATTAGGCCCAGGCCCGGCCCAGCCTGCTCACATTAGGCCCAGGCCCGGCCCACTCACATTAGGCCCAGGCCCGGCCCAAGCCTGATGTGTTTAATATTTTTTAGCCCAGGCCCGCAAAATGTAGGCCCAGGCCCAGCCTGGCCAGCGGGCCTCATTTAGAGTACTGTATACAAGCTTGGAGATCATATCGTAAGAAGGATATAGATATGCTTAAAAGAATACAGAGGAGAGCAACTAACATTATTCCAGAACCGAGAGACCTTAGTTATGAAGAACAACTGAAAGAATGTGGTTTAACAACCCTAGAAAAAAGGCAGTTAAGAGGAGATCAAATTGAAGTTTGTAAGATATTGAATGGGTATGAAACTATTGATAGAAGTATTTTTTTCTCAATTAAGAAAGATAATAGAACTAGAGAACATGAGGTAACATTAGTAAAGGATCAGTGTAGATTGGATATAAGGAAGTACTCGTTCTGAAAGAAGACAATCAATGAATGAAACAAATTATCTACAGATTGTGTAACTGCTAGCAGCGTGAATATGTTTAAAAACAAGGTTGACACATATCTCAGGAGGGCGGATTACACATAGATTAAAAATGTTGGACTCTCAATAAGCCAATGGCTTCCTTGTCCACTTGCCATCTGGGCCTTTGCCTTGGATGGCAATCTTGTTAAATCTTGTTAAACATACTGCATGATGTAATATAATATGATTTCAAGCATTCACTGTTTTTATTCCCTTTAACACTAGCTGTGCAAGAATGACATTTTACATGCAAAAGAACTCAGGGACAGTCAACCAGATGGACTGAGTAAGGGTTACTTACCCATATAAGGACGCGTATTCGAAGCTTCTCAATCATTGGCTCCATATAAACAATAGCCTGAATCATGAAAAATAAAACAGTCAGACACCAATAACATTGCAGTTATGGGTAACTAACGCAAAACATAATAATAGCTGATTTCTCTTTAATACTGCTCTTTTCTGTGGTCTCATCCAAACTTCCACATATTAATAGACATAATGAAATTATATGGTAATTTCTCACAAATCATCAACAAACGATGTTCATAAATCCTTCTAGATAACATTTAGGAGTCTGGAATGTTATTCAGCATATCCGGCTCGATGAGAGCTTTCAGGGGATGTAACCTTTTCCATATGCATCATGAAAATCCTTATTGTTGCAATCAATAATAGGGTAATTTTTGGTCAATTTCCTAAACTCTTGTCAAAAATTCATTTAAACATGCACCAGGGAAAACAAGCAGTCTAACACCGCTGCATAATATGTTACGGTGGACTCCACTCAACAGAACCATGGATAATAGAATCAGCTGCTTAGTAGAATCAAATATTTTGGCTGGGAGAGAATCATTCCCTATTCTCGCTGTATTAACATACAATGCTTAAGAGAATCAGCCACTTAACGGAATTAAGTTGTTCTTGTCCGAAATAATTCTACTGTACTAAATAGCCTAACATCTCAGTAACCATTGAAGAAGAACAGAATTGTTTTGTTTTGGGGAAGTTAAGTAAAACCGTACGTACTCCTTAAGTAATTCTACTGTACTAAATAGCCTAACATCTCAGTAACCACTGAAGAAGAACAGAATTGTTTTGTGTTGGGGAAGTTAAGTAAAACCGTACGTACTCCTTAAATAATTCTACTGTACTAAATAGCCTAACATCTCAGTAACCATTGAAGAAGAACAGAATTGTTTTGTTTTGGGGAAGTTAAGTAAAACCGTACGTACTCCTTAAGTAATTCTACTGTACTAAATAGCCTAACATCTCAGTAACCACTGAAGAAGAACAGAATTGTTTTGTGTTGGGGAAGTTAAGTAAAACCGTACGTACTCCTTAAATCCCCACAAGTTCGACAACAAAAAAGCTGACGTTGACTTACCAGAATGGTGATGACAGCCGCACAGAAGAAAGACGACAGCAACATCGTGTTGCCGAAGAGAGCAAGGAAACTGACAGCTAGTCCAAGCTGCACAAGAAACCACAACCACTTTACAATATGCCCCAACTGTATAACATCTTGTAAGGGGGTAACTTCACTAGAAACAATGTTGTATGTAAGTACTATATAGTTTTTGTTAATTGTAATAGTTAAAGTAATATTATATTAGAGTTAAAATACTGATTATGTGCTGTAATCGTACCCCATGGCCTAGAAGAACGACCTTCATCTTGTGTGAGCCGATGAAGCCAAGCATGTAGGTGGCAAACACAGCCGCAGTCTGGGTCAGTAGGGCAAACTGGGCAAACTAAAACAACACAACAGGTGACACATTATGTGTAGGGGAGACCGGGGCTGGTTGTAAAAAAAACAGCACATTTAAGGATTGCTGTTTGAATTGTTACCCGATTGAAACTTTTTAATGCCAAAGAAAACGCAAATATTCTCCTGCAGATAGCAAGTGCACAAATAAATGTATAATACAAGAGACATTTGCTCATTGATACGTTTGATGAGGTCTTCTAAAGTGTTACAATTCACTCCCATGCAGGGCAAGTTGTAACAGCCATTTCTAAAATCATGAAACATCACCAAATATATGAAAAACTTGAAGTACCTTAAAAACTTCTGAAACCAATTAATTAAAAGCAAGCATAGAATAAGCATCCCTAGCCAACTTGTCAACAGATCCATGTGATATCATGTCACATGCTCAACACTATTGATGATTTGATGGCTAGACTGCTACATTGTGAAATAATTAGCATTAGTAGTTTTGTCTGCAGTACGTATGGTTTAACTAGCCCCGATCTACCCAGGTTCATTTTATTAAAAGAATGCAACCCATCTGCCCAGATCCGTCCGTCCATCAGCACATGGACGGCCATAATACTTACACTGCCTCCACAATTAAATTCTTCGATAGTCTCGTTTCAGACTCTCACTAATAATCTAACCTATCTAGTATACACATAGTATACAGATAGTATACACATAGTATATTCATAGTATACACACAGTATACACATAGTAAAGTATGAACAGAGTGCGAGTAAAAACATAGGTCACGGCTTAGATTTGTGACTGTGCGGTAACAACTCCTCTGGAGGCCTCGAAGGTTGGAGCTACCAGCACGTTACCCTGGAGGGCGTTCCACCAGACGACCGTGCGTGGAAGGAGTTGCTGCACTCCTAGAATGGCCCAGTGCCGAACGTGGTATTCCAGGAAATTTACCTCCGGCTCCGGGTGTTCAGCCGGAGCCGGCCCTCCAGCAGGGTTCCATTCACAGGGAGTGCTGGGTGCGTGCCCGGATCCCCCTGCCTGGGATCCAGCTGTTGGGACATTAGTCCGGACAGCTCCGTCAATCGGCCAGGTCATAGCTGGGCCTTCAGAAACACTCATAATGGGGGCACTATTTATGTCGCAGGTTTTAGACATAGTCATAGGCGCTGTGACGTCGAGGAGAACGGAGGGACGAAGGGCCCGACATCGAAACCCGGCGCCAGCTATTGTCACCACCAGTAATACAATGGCATTGACCGTTCCGAGTACATTTACAGAGCCGGGAGATATAACGGTTGGTTGTGGGTTCTGTTGATGGCGGAGTAGATGTAAAATCTCAGTCATCACCGAATCCTGATTATCTTCCTGGAATCTCTCCGCAGATGGAGAGAATCCGCAAAAACTGCCGCTTGACAACCTAGAACCACGAGAACATGGCCGTTTGCTCGAGCCGCCTGGCTCAGTCAGGAGGCTAGGGCTGTCTGTTGACATTGCTGGAGTGGAGTGGCGTTTTTGCGAGGATCTAGTTCTCGTACACTTGACGATGCCAGTCCACACTTTGTCGGTCCATTCAGAACAAATGTCGCACTTGTGGTCGACTGTACAGCCGTGACAAGAGCGACACTTGCCTGGCTGGTTATCTTCACTTGTGGTCGACTGTACAGCCGTGACAAAAGCGACACTTGCCTGGCTGGTTGTCTCCACTTGTGGTCGACTGTACAGCCATGACAAGAGCGACACTTGCCTGGCTGGTTGTCTTCACTTGTGGTCGACTGTACAGCCATGACAAGACTGACACTTGCCTGGCTGGTTGTCTCCACTTGTGGTCGACTGTACAGCCATGACAAGAGCGACACTTGCCTGGCTGGTTGTCTTCACTTGTGGTCGACTGTACACACATGACAAGAGCGACACTTGCCTGGCTGGTTGTCTCCACTTGTGGTCGACTGTACAGCCGTGACAAGAGCGACACTTGCCTGGCTGGCTGTCTCCACTTGTGGTCGACTGTACAGCCGTGACAAGAGCGACACTTGCCTGGCTGGTTGTCTCCACTTGTGGTCGACTGTACAGCCGTGACAAGAGCGACACTTGCCTGGCTGGTTGTCTCCACTTGTGGTCGACTGTACAGCCGTGACAAGACTGACACTTGCCTGGCTGGTTGTCTCCACTTGTGGTCGACTGTACAGCCATGACAAGATCGAACACTTGCCTGGCTGGTTGTCTTCACTTGTGGTCGACTGTACAGCCATGACAAGAGCGACACTTGCCTGGCTGGTTGTCTTCACTTGTGGTCGACTGTACAGCCGTGACAAGAGCGACACTTGCCTGGCTGGTTGTCTTCACTTGTGGTCGACTGTACAGCCATCACAAGACTGACACTTGCATGGCTGGTTGTCTTCACTTGTGGTCGACTGTACACACATGACAAGAGCGACACTTGCCTGGCTGGTTGTCTCCACTTGTGGTCGACTGTACAGCCGTGACAAGAGCGACACTTGCCTGGCTGGCTGTCTCCACTTGTGGTCGACTGTACAGCCGTGACAAGAGCGACACTTGCCTGGCTGGTTGTCTCCACTTGTGGTCGACTGTACAGCCGTGGCAAGAGCGACACTTGCCTGGCTGGTTGTCTCCACTTGTGGTCGACTGTACAGCCGTGACAAGACTGACACTTGCTTGGCTGGTTGTCTCCACTTGTGGTCGACTGTACAGCCATGACAAGATCGAACACTTGCCTGGCTGGTTGTCTTCACTTGTGGTCGACTGTACAGCCATGACAAGAGCGACACTTGCCTGGCTGGTTGTCTTCACTTGTGGTCGACTGTACAGCCGTGACAAGAGCGACACTTGCCTGGCTGGTTGTCTTCACTTGTGGTCGACTGTACAGCCATCACAAGACTGACACTTGCATGGCTGGTTGTCTTCACTTGTGGTCGACTGTACAGCCATGACAAGAGCGACACTTGCCTGGCTGGTTGTCTCCACTTGTGGTCGACTGTACAGCCGTGACAACAGCGACACTTGCCTGGCTGGTTGTCTCCACTTGTGGTCGACTGTACAGCCATGACAAGACTGACACTTGCCTGGCTGGTTGTCTTCACTTGTGGTCGACTGTACAGCCATGACAAGAGCGACACTTGCCTGGCTGGTTGTCTCCACTTGTGGTCGACTGTACAGCCATGACAAAAGCAACACTTGCCTGGCTGGTTGTCTCCACTTGTGGTCGACTGTACAGCCATGACAAGACTGACACTTGCCTGGCTGGTTGTCTCCACTTGTGGTCGACTGTACAGCTGTGACAAGACTGACACTTGCCTGGCTGGTTGTCTCCACTTGTGGTCGACTGTACAGCCATGACAAGAGCGACACTTGCCTGGCTGGTTGTCTTCACTTGTGGTCGACTGTACAGCCATGACAAGACTGACACTTGCCTGGCTGGTTGTCTCCACTTGTGGTCGACTGTACAGCCGTGACAAAAGCGACACTTGCCTGGCTGGTTGTCTCCACTTGTGGTCGACTGTACAGCCATGACAAGACTGACACTTGCCTGGCTGGTTGTCTCCACTTGTGGTTGACTGTACAGCCATGACAAGACTGACACTTGCCTGGCTGGTTGTCTTCACTTGTGGTCGACTGTACAGCCGTGACAAAAGCGACACTTGCCTGGGTGGTTGTCTCCACTTGTGGTCGACTGTACAGCCATGATAAAAGCGACACTTGCCTGGGTGGTTGTCTCCACTGTGCATCAGCCTAGTGCAGACAGGGCATTTCCGCTCATGGCAGGTGTCTTCCTGGAGTGATCCGTCATGATTGTCACGTACAAAACTTAGAATTGATAACTATAAAAAACAGTGATTAAAAGTGTGGCCAACAAAGACCAAAACAATCCGTAAAAAAAACCTTATTAGTTGTAAGTTATAACAAAAGGAGTATAATTAGTATCCACAAAATAAAAATAACGGAGCGAATTTAGGGCGAGATTAAAAGGCTGTAGGTGCCAAGTGTGAAGAGGTTGCATCTCGGATTACCAGCAAGGAGATCAGTAGGGGTGGTGGGACGGTGCAGGGATAGGTTTATTTAAATTTTTTTGGGCGAGCAACTTTGGCGTAGCCCAAGTGTATTGATAGTGAATTATGCACCGGTGCATATTCTGGACTATTAGCAGTGATTCTTATGAAATGACACGAAATTGGAGGAAACAAATGTGTTGTCAGTGTTTCTTGTTAGGGTTTATTTTGAGGGTTAATAATATGTGTTTCACCTAAGTTTATGTATAGCCGACATAGGCTTATACATACAAGAAAGAAGAAAAAGCAAATATACAAAACTGTCATGAAAAAATAAGTTACGTTATGTAACATTATGGTAAATTGGAATAAGTTACATAAGTTGCCTTTGTGCAGCAGCCAGAACCTGGCAAGAAGGACAGGCAGCTTGCCCATTGAACCTGGTCATAGGGTCTAAATAAAATGTGTTGTTGTACTGGACAATAAAATTTTTTATTTGTTCAATTACAAATTTTTCATGTGTATCATGTGATAGGTTTCCCCCAATTCTGCCTCCATGCCCTCAAAATATTTTCAAGCATGCGAACTTGCCCTTTTTCAGGCTCAGCACCATGCCCTTTTGAAAACCTAGGCAAATCACTGAGATGGACTGACAAGCCGATCAACCGGCCGACAGACAGACAATAATATAAATGACAAGAGACCCACCCAGTCATTGAAGAATCAGACTAACCTGCCAGGAAAGCATGAAGCAGATCACAGTGGCAGCCATCACTAAACTGTTGCGATACGACGGCCGTGCCACTCTACAAAGAAACACGGATTTCTCATATGACCAGAGATAGTTACTCCCTACTGAATCTAATCCTCTAAAAGTTTGATGATTTTGAGGGTTTCATTTAGTACGACTACCTATTTTTATTTTTGTAAACATACATTTTGAAGCCCCATGTTGCAGGAAAAGGTCCTAAAATGCTTTTTATAAAAAAATTGCCATATCCTCCCTAATCAATAGGTTATGAAATTTTTTTTTTTTATTATTCCCAGAAAAAAAACAGAGAAAGACAAAACGGTATTACTAAGTCTAACTTTTACAGTATAACATATATAATGCACAATAACCTTGCCATCATTTCATCAGGTGCAATAATAATAGTATATTTTATTTGATATAGCACCAGATCCAAGGTTGTTCATGGTGCTTCACACCATATGAAAAATTAATAACATGGTCTAGAAAATATTGCTACTAATAATAATTATCTAAAAATAAATATCGCGATATAATAATAAAATAATAATTAATAAATATTTTAAATAAATAAATATATGCAAATAATAATAATCAATCATTAAAATAAATATATATAAATAGTCAAATTATATATTAAATAGTCAAATTAAGTTTGAAAACTAACATGAATAACATTACGGAAAATATTCATTCTTAAATTACGAGTAGAGCAACTACAAAGTGTCTAATTTCAATACGCACCTTAAAATATGTGTAACAACGAACATCTCCGCAATAAGGAAGGGGAAACCAAAGCTCTCCCTCAGTGGGGGGGTCCACTGAACCCGGGTACACTGGGAAAAAAGGAAAAGCATTCTGTCAAGTATTATACACAAGATCTCCTGTGGTCAAGGGGTGTACTACATGGCCGGTCAGCTGCGCAATAAGTTAGTGAATTATTTCACTGGCTACTTTGGTTTGTTGACAAAATATTTCAATAAAAATTAAGCTTGGCAGTTTTGAGACTTAATAAGTGATGAGTGGATGAGTGAATAAGTGAGTGAGCGGGTGAGCGATTTGGTGAGTGAGTGGATGAAAGAGTGAATAAGTGAGTGAGTAGATGAGTGAATGGATAAGGGAATGAATGAGTGTGTGGATGATTGGGTAGACAAGTGAATGAGCGAGTGGATGAGTGGATGTGTTAGTGGATGAGTGGATGAGTGACTGAGTAAGTAGACGAGTGCTGATTCAGTCCCAACCTCTCCATGGTTATAGAAGAAAGCCATCACTGCCAACAAACCACCAGGAATTGTCCGACTGAAAACAATTCACAAACACATCAACAACTCACAAACACATCAACAACTCACAAACACACTCTACACAATGTTGCTGCTGTCCGCAGCTGCACAAAGAGATGTATCTTCAATACCACCTTGAGATTGGCATAAATAGTGTTTAAATGGTCTCATTTCTAAGCAACTTTTAAAGCAATAATTACATAACACACCTACTAATATTCTTGAGTAGAGTATATGACGTACCTGAGGTAGACGCCAAAGAGGAAGAAGACAGCCATGCAGAGGCCGTTGAGGGCAAACACTGACTCTATGTAGAAGTAGGACGGCTCACCAATACCTGGAGAAAACACAAAAGGAAAATATTCTAGTAATACCACTTAGGGGCTTTGTAAATATAAAAAATTCCAATATAAAAAGGACTGACAACACCAATCCACATGCCAATTTTTTTTTTTATTGGAGGCACTGTGCATGCAATGCCAGCACAGCAGATAGAAAGCTGATTATTGTAACATTTCTACAGAGTATTATATAATATTAAATTAATTATTGTTGTCTTGATGTAAACCCTCCGACAGAGATAGCATGTGTTCTCTCCTCAAAGTTCCGGTATGATTCATTGAATGAACGGAACACATTCTTCATGGTGCGCGACTCGTCTATGCACAGCACCTGTCTGAGCCAGGTCCAGCAGCCTCACATCAGCAGCTTCATGGTGACCGTGCCCAGGTCGTCATGTGGTGCTGTTGCTGAATCACTGTCTAATGGTTGGGCCATGCATCACGACCAAAAACAACTGAGTCTATGAACAATTGCTTCGGTGAGCAGCCATGCCTCCGAGCCGTACATACACAATCAATTGAGGCAGTTTAACAAAATACTACAATGACCATGTGTAAATGATCGCCAAATGGGTGTGTCTGAAATATTTCATTCCCACATGAAATAACATAAACACATACACATATAATCAATCTTTCTGTCATTAATATTTAAAACAAATTTTGTGTGAGAAATAGTTTCTTTATTCTCTGTGTCACACAAAAAATAATATGCTTTGTACAAAATCAATAGGTGTCACACATGATATGTTCTCCTCTGTACCTTCGCAGCTCTGGACCGGAGAGAGACCATTTCCTCTGTTCACTGTCCAACATGTCTTAGTTCTCATACTGAAGTATGATGTCACATCAGTGAAGATGCGGAACCCCAGACCTAAGACCACCTGGAAGACAACAAAGGTAAGTTCTTAGTTCTTACATAGCATGGTATCCAGTCCTTGGGACTGTTCAAAGTGTCTTAAACTTCACCCCTGGCAGACCTGTTCATTCCAACTCAACTTCTCTGGAAAGTATTCAGCTATGCTGCAATTACTCTGTGAAGATTAGACGTTTACATGTATCCACCACTGTCTGTAGCCAGATACTCATGCATACAGCTGAGTGAACTGTGGCAATATTGAGTTGAACAACATTGCCCTAATTAAAAACAGTAGCAAGAAGATTTGAATCCTGATCCTCGGTGTCGAGAGTTCAATGTTCTAAACACTTCATGCTCACAACAAACATAATTTTTTTCATTAATTGTGGTCTGTGTAATCATAATTATAATCATAATTAAAAATGTTGGTGTTGTCACAATTGTGTCTACATTTGTGTAATCTGGCATGGAAAATACAAAGACAGGTAATATTACCAGCATAAACAAGAGCCAATACAAATAATGCTTCATGAAGATGGGTGTGGAAGTCAAGTTCTTCTAGTTCGTCTACTATTTTAGTATATTAAGGGGTCAGCACATGACACATAAATATGGTGGACTTCACTTTCTATAAAAATATTATGGATACCAAAAAATATACTGATTTCATAATTCAGTATGAACAATATCAAAATAACAATAACAATTAAATTTCTGGAAATATGGGGGGAGCCTATATGGGGGGAGCCTATACAAAGCAGTAACATAGCATTATACAAAAACGTTCAAAAACGAACTGTCCAAGAATGTGATGCACCTACCTCGGGGTAGAGGTTGAATCTGTTGAGGGTGTTAATCACTTTGGGGTATTCCGTGATGTTGTCATTCATGATGGAGTATAGGCCATTGAAGAACGTAGGCGCCTCAATGATAGTCTTGTAGTATGAGTAGTATAGACCCTGCATGGATACAAACACAACTACACACATCTGGCAGGATAAATGTTTAAATATTATTGTATTTTATTTATATGTTTTATTGTATTGTATTATTACTTTATTTTACAGCAGTTTCAGCTTAACATGAACATGGCCAGTTTTAAATATCTTATCTGATTTAATTGTCATTTCGCTCTGCTACATTTATATTAACTTGGATACATATAGTATAATTATAATTTATACATCTATACTTTTATCAAACAAGCTTACTGTGTAAGCATGTTTTTTATAATATTGTTTCTTTTGATTGCTTATTCCGCACATATGGCACTTTATAAATAAAAGATATTATATTATTTTGTTATTATAAAGAAATATTTGTAAAAACATTTGTCAATTTAAACTGACAGTCTGCTACTCCAATCTCATCCAGCACTTCTAATTTTATTTTAATGGGCATTTTAAGTACTCAACAGTCAGGCACAGGGGCCCAGCCACACGAGAGACAAGTGACAATTGTATGCATAAATTTGTATGGAACTAAATGGACAATTGGTCATTCGACAACTGGACAAGTCCTGGATAACTGCTCATTATTTAAAAAGGAAAATGGATAACAAATGGAAAAGTACCATTGTATCTGTTTTGAATGGTTGAGAAGAACATTTAAAGTTATGCATCTTAACTCAGAGGTTAAAGCAGGGAACTAGTGAGCGTATTGTGTCGTGATTGATTAGCTAAACTCAAGAGTTCTATGTGCTGGCACATTGAAAGAGTGTGTGGCGTGTGGATACGTGTTGTGATTGATTGATTAAAGGTTGAAAAGTAACTTCAAAGGCATAACAATTGTGATTCATGCTTAGTATTTAATTTAGCAGAAAACCTAAATGCACATTTGTTTGGAACCTTCGATGCTGGCTTTGCAGATTCCTACCTTGAAAAAACAAGTCAATCACCTGGTATGATGTAAACCAATAACAGGGAACAGATGCAGACAGAACTGATGCATGTGACTGTCTAATGTTGTTGGTTCAGTTGTGCTAAATACTTTGTAGTTATTTCCATGCACAATTTATTCTTACTGATATCTTCATTCATTAAAGCTTACAAATACAATTAAGCAAACAAATCAGTCACAGAAGCGAATGCTTTGGTGAGCTAATGCCTGCACACCAACCAGTACAACCCAACAGATTTCATAATACACCCTATTAACACACAAGGTCAGTTTCATTATGTTAATGTACAATATTACCTTAACATTCTTTATTGTATCATATTCTGCACCACAACAATTACATTAACAATGCAATCTGTCCTGTTAGTTCAAACGGCACAACACTAATAGCCTGAGAGTGTTAGCTAGTTTAGGTAGCTATGAGATGTGCCGGTGCGATGGATCAATGGTTTGGTGCCTCATGGCTAGGAGGTACTGAGGTTGGGTACCCTCATGGCTAGGAGGTACTGAGGTTGGGTACCCTCATGGCTTTGAGGTACTGTGGTTGGGTACCCTCGTGGCTAGGAGGTACTGAGGTTGGGTACCCTCATGGCTAGGAGTAGGAGGTACTGAGGTTGGGTACCCTCATGGCTAGGAGTAGGAGGTACTGAGGTTGGGTACCCTCATGGCTAGGAGTAGGAGGTACTGAGGTTGGGTACCCTCATGGCTAGGAGTAGAAGGTACTGAGGTTCGGTACCCTCATGGCTAGGAGGTACTGAGGTTGGGTGTAGAAGTTGGGTTAGAATCGATGCATGGCCAGTGCGTCAGTGGCACAAGTAGGTCAGGTATGTCAAATAAACCATTTAAAGTTAATATATTGAATCATCCTACTGGATTAAGTGGTTGTATACATTCGATTATGACCCATCTTACCATTTGCAAGATACATTATCACTCACTGTGCCATGGAACATAAAGCCATTGATCTGTGTCAGATAATGCAACCAGGAAATTAATGAGACAGACAGACAGACAGACAGACAGACAGACAGACAGACAGACAGACAGACAGACAGACAGACAGACACAGACAGACAGACAGACAGACAGACAGACAGACAGACAGACAGACAGACAGATTGACTGATTAGTGACCAATAGACTGATTAGTGACTGACTGATTAGTGACTGACAAATTGGCACATTAATTAGTGACTGACAGACTGATTAATGACTGACATACATATTAGTGGCCAACCCACAGAGAGACTGATTAGTGACCAACTGGCAGGCATTGTTTCAACCAGACTCTGGACACTAACATACATGCCCCAGTTCTATAAACAGCTATTCAGCCTCTCACCCAATCACTGCAATCAGTGACATCTAACTCCGTGTTGGTTAAGTGAGAACTTCACTAGAGGCACCAGACCACACACTTCTGTTAATGATTACCAATCCTTCAAACGAACGTTAATTAATTCACTAGAACAAACCGCGGTTTCTAAAATCAATCTAACACTCCTTTGCCTTAGGATAATTGAATCTGCTGAGAGTCAGCAATCACAGGCTAACCATTAATCCAATGCAGCTTTTAGATTACTGCGTACAACTGACAGTTATTCAATGTAGTTTCAAGTTGGACACAGCTCGTATGTGCGCAAACATACATGTCTCCAGTTAGGGGAAAGATCCTTTTGGAAATGCCTGAATCCGAAGAAAAAACAAATTAAATCTAAATACTGTAAGGCAAATAAAATAGTTGTAGTTGTTCTAATCTGCAATCCATGTAGATTTACAATCATATTTCTTGTGGAAAAACTGCTAATATGTGTCAGACGATCAAGTTTCATTAAATTTCATATGACTGTTTTTAACCACATATTAGCAGATTGAATTTTACAAGTTTAAAGTTTGTTAATTATAGAGTTGTAACAATGCATTACCACAATGCTGTGTATTATGATTATGAATAATTTTTTTTAAACACTGAAGCCATTAATATGTCTGCAGGTGTCAAGTTACTGTCAACTATTATATCCTAATTATGTAATGTAATTACTTAACCGTGTTACCGGGTAGTTAGATTGATAATCATAATAAACAGCATTGTTGTAATGCGTTGTTACAACTCTATAATTAACAAACTTTAAACTTGTAAAATTCAATCTGTTTGTTTATCCGATATTCCAGAGTATACAAAACTTGTCATTGCCTTATCTATCTTATCTATCTTATCTATTCTCTTGTAATACTAGTTAGTTTGTTATCTATACTCTTGTAATACTAGTTAGTTTGTTATCTATACTCTTGTAATACTAGTTAGTTTGTTATCTATACTCTTGTAATACTAGTTAGTTTGTTATCTATACTCTTGTAATACTAGTTAGTTTGTTTGCTAAATAGAATAAAATGATTATATATTACATTACCGACAGTGGCCCTCGTGATAGCGTTGTTTCAATGCATTAACATGAGTTTCCTGACACTCCACATGTTTATATTATAATATGTACTTGTGGGAAAATCAGGGTTGAAAAAATCATGATTTTTTTTTTTTAAATCAGATTTTTTTTATCTAAATCGGATTTATTTGATTTTTTTAATTTTTTTTAAAATCTGGTATATAGATATTTATATAGATGTTTAAATTTGTAACCTCTTTCAAACATGTTCTATTCAAATCGATTTGGGTTCTTGTCTTAACAGAAGGTACATGATTTTTGTTTATATAAAGACATTAGACAATGTCCACAAGGCCTCACCCCCTGTAGCTGAGGCTGTAGCAGTGGTAATTATTGTTTGCCTATAGGGTGGATTAGCACCTGTCCAGGGCTCTGTACTCTAAGGGTCTCTAACCAGAATACAAACTGGTACAGTATTAAACAACTGAGTCAACATACTGAATTGGTACCAACTAGCACAAGCTATAAGTGGACTTTAACTCAGGGCTTCTGTGTTGAAAAGATACTTCCTCTGGAAGACAAGTTTGTGTGGCTTCACTACATTCAGAAAGGGAATAGCTCAAACATACACAATGTCATAAAATATTTGACTATCAGGCTATCTGGTGACAATACAGCTACACAAGTGTGCGCACTTTGTGTTTTGTATTAAAAAACATACAAAACTTTGTTGATCTCGATGCTTGTAAACAATCATTTGTGTTAAATTCATATAAATCAGCGATTAAAAAAACCGGAAATAATAAAAATCATAAATCAATGATTTTTTTAATTTTTTTGGAGTGATTTAAATCATGATTTAAATCAATGATTTAAATCAAATGATTTTAATCAAACAACCCTGGGTCAAATACATTTCAACCCTCCGACATCTGGTCGACTAGTATAGCAGTGGACACATATGGGTGACCCACACATATATCCTGTTAAATGGCTGCTTGGTCCATCTGCCAGCGTGTGCGTCCATGCTTCACATACTGGCAAATTCAATATTGATGGAATCTGGCCGATTTGCGACACAGTGAAGTGCACCTTGTGTGCACTAATTGAGCATCTGATCAGCCGGAAGCAATATCGTGTTAACTCAATGCCATGCTGCACTTTACGTGACAGACTATCCACCGTCATTAGGACTATAGGCGTGTTCCTGTTATTGCGAGAGGTTTCATGTCACTTGAGAATGATGGAAGAAATGATGCAAGCCAAAGTACTTATAGAGGTGTTTTATAGCTATTTAGAAACTACTTACAGAGGTGTTTTGTAGCTATTTAAAAACTTCTTATACAGGTGTTTTGTAGAGCTATTTTAAAACTATGTATAGAGGTGCTTTGTAGCTATATAAAAACTACTTATGGGGGTGTTTTGTAGCTATTGAAAAACTACTTATGGAGGTTATGTAACTATTTGAAACATGAGAGCAGAATAGACTTTTTTATTAAATTCTATTTCCTGTCCTCAATGCTTTTTTGTAAAATCAATCTGGAGTAATGTCAAATGACAGCACAGTAGCACAGCACTCAAATTTGGGAACATTTAGAAAAATTGCCTTGCACATGTTGTATTCAGGACACCTCCATTCGTGTCATCGCAACTAAACAACACGTATGTTACAGACAAATGTTATTACCGTTTCATTTGAGAAATGAAGGTTATTGCGTTAATCTATTCACTGTCAAGTCACCTGGTGTATGCAAGCATTTGGCAGCTAATTATTAGGACATCACAGCGACATATTCTTGGTTATGAAATAATTACTCCTCCACTGTCATAGTAACACATACAGACATTCATAATTTGGACAAACACAGTATGTTTCCCCTTAGCGTTACATTTAGATGGATATGAATTACAACATAATTTTTTATCTATTAAAAGGAGTGGCCAGTTTTTCATATATCATAGGATTTTTTTATTTACACACACAAACATTACACATCAGTTCACCAACAAAATCATACCATTATTTAAAAAGGGTTCGAGAAATAAGTCAGAGAATTACAGACCAGTGAGTTTAACGTCAGTGATTTGTAAATTATTAGAAAGGTTAATTAAAGACCATATGGTGGACTTCCTCGTTAAGCATAAATTATTAAATTCATCTCAACATGGATTCCTTAAAGCGAGGTCATGCTTAACAAATATGTTATGTTTTTTGCAAGAAATCACTAAGTGGATAGACGTGGGATCGCCAGTAGATATTATCTACTTAGATTTTCAGAAAGCTTTTGACAAAGTGCCACATCAAAGATTACTACTTAAATTAAAAGCCCATGGTATCGGGGATAGCATAACTGACTGGATAGAACAATGGCTGACTGACAGAAGACAACGAGTTGTAGTAGATGGAGAAGTTTCAAATTGGAAATCGGTTTTGAGTGGGGTACCTCAAGGATCAGTATTAGGACCTATATTATTCTTAATTTATATCAATGACTTGGACGACAGTATAACAAGTAACGTACTGAAACTGTTTAGAAAGGTTAATTCTGATGATGATAAACAACATTTACAAAACGATCTAGACATATTAGTGAAATGGTCTGAGAAATGGCAGATGCTGTTCAATTTTGGGAAATGTAAATGCCTACATACAGGACATGGGAACTTGAATGTAAACTATAAAATGGGAGATACTGTTCTGGGTACTACTGTAAAAGAAAAGGACTTAGGAGTTACAATAAGCGCATACAAAGGAGAGCAACTAAAATGATTCCAGAACTTAGAGACCTTAGTTATGAAGAACGCCTGAAAGAATGTGGTTTAACAACTCTAGAGACAAGGAGGTTAAGAGGAGATCAGATTGAAGTTTTTAAGATATTGAATGGGTATGAAAATATTGATAGAAATATGTTTTTCTCACTCAAGAAGGATAGCAGAACTAGAGGACATGAGGTAAAATTAGTAAAGGATCAATGTAGATTGGACATCAGGAAGCACTCATTCTCACAGAGGACAATAAATGAATGGAACAAATTATCTACAGATTGTGTAACTGTTAGCAGCGTGAATATGTTTAAAAACAAGGTTGACACATATCTCAGGAGGGCGGGTTATAAGTAGATGAACATTGTTGGACTCTCGATAAGCCAATGGCTTCCTTGTCCACTTGCCATCTGGGCCTTTGGCTTGGATGGCAAATCTTGTTAAATTTATTGTGTAAATATTTTTAGCACTGGATGAACAATGTCAAGGATAAGCCTCAGGTAACTGTAATTTGTCATAAATGCAAACAACTTTTAGCAGTTGTAGTAGAAATGGTTGTGTCTTAGCACTTAGCCACACATCATGTCCACTGGCAAGTTAACTGGAACAACTATCAATTCCTGATACGGGTATCTCCCTGGTCTCACCTAATCTAACCTTTCCCTGTTGGTCAGCTATGCCAAGTGTGTGTTTGAGTTAGAGATAAACACAGGCCCATATTCTGTCATCCTACTACAGGGTAAGTGCTTACTCGTGCTCACTGTTGTGATGGTTCCAGTTTTCATGGGTCTGTACGGTTCCTGGTTCTTGATGATCATTTATTCACGACACAGGTCCTATGTAGGATACTGGTAGTTGTCTACTCTTGACGGGGAGAGGGGAGAGAGGAGAGGGGAGAGAGGAGAGGGGAGAGAGGAGAGCAGAGATGAAAATTCCTAAAATTGTTAAATGCGTCAACAGAGAACCAAAATATATCAATTACAAGCAGATCTACATAACTGAACAAGTTTTATTTCAAGATGAGAAACTACAGAATTTGAATCAGCCTGATCGTGCTACAATCAACATTCAACACACACAAGTGGACAGTGTGCATCAGAGACAGTTGAGTTTAGAATACCAACAATGTGTGACTTCATTACTGATAACAAGTGCTGTGCTGGTTTGGGGCCTCGGGGCCTGGAAGGGGGTAGAACCAAGACCAGTGCCAGTGGTACCTATATGGGTTTCGGGTTTAACCCCAGAACCGTGACAGCACTAATGTTTACTCCGTATGGGTGGGTCTTTTTACGCCACCTTACAGAGGCAGAGGATAGACTGCATAGTGGATTTTCTACACCATATCATTCTTATTTTTCCAACTGAAGCACGAATGGAAGCGACATTCTCGTATTTATTTGTCAAACGTCGCATATTTTTGGAAAGTGCACGACATCGATGTCGCATGATTATCTTACATATCGCACATTTTGATCAGTTGAGCGACACCTGCTATACAGGTATTGTGAAATACAGTTTTTTTATGGTTGTTCAGCGTCTAATATTACTGTAAAATAATTTACATTTGCCCCCAACCACTTAGAATTTACCTCTGAGACATCACTGATTAGTTGTCCAATCACGGAATAAACCGCACTTCCCAGATAATGGCACCACCAGATGGAATGTAGGCAATTTAGATTATTCAAGCAAAATGGCGTCGAAACGGCAACTGCTGCTGGCCAATATGTGGTCACGCACAGCAGACCAAAAAACCGGACGGTAACCGAACTAAGTTGTGCACAATTGTTCTATGTATATGCTATATCAATTATATAATTAATGTTTATTAAGGTCATGCAATAGCAAATCAGCATTTGTGTGCATTACGGCATATGTGAATGTACGATGTGAATGTATGACTTAGCTAATATTATTTATTTACTACTATAAATATGTTTCAAAATGATACTAGACCATTTTTAGCAAAAAAAATCGTGCGATTAAGGAAAGGTGCATTGCCGTTGGCGTTGAGTTTCCGTAACTAGTATAGGCCATAGCCGTAGTCTGTGGTGTGAAAGACATAATACTGTTACTAGCAGGATAATTTCTCACTCAAAACTCTAAAAATCATATTGGTTTGGTTGTCACCTCGTTTCTTTTGACAAATAAACCCAGCACCTGTTGTGCCACCTAACGGATATTATTATTAATGCACATTGACGCTATAGTGGTTATCAGAACCGGGCAGCATGGTGGATAACTGTCTTGATAGCCATGCCACGTCATTTGAATCTGTTCGGCAACATTATCCGGCTTAGATTGTTCTATAACTCTCCTTCAAAGTTGCTTCCAGTGTTATGGAGCATTATCAGTACACATCACAGGGAAACATTCCCCAACTTGGTGATCCTGGCATCCATGGCAATGGTCTTCCCAGTCCACACTACGGATGTGGAACGTGGATTTTCAACACAAAACATGCTGTGGTACAAGTTGTCTAGTCAATGACTCAACATAATTGCTACAATCAAGCTAGAGGGCCCACACTGGCTAGAATTCAATTATGTTGAGTCCCTGACAGTGTTCTGGAAGGTGAATGAAAGGCACCCTTATCAGGGACTGATGATGGCGTTAATGATTGGCTTGATCATGAAAGGGTTAATCAACTGAATATGTAATTAGTACCTCATCAACAAGCAGTTTCAATAGCAAAGTGTGAGTACAGCAAACAAGACTGTTTGATAGTCATATCTAGCATGCAAATGCAGTTTATGTGACAATATCTGTCTGACTAAATAAAAGATGGAAAAAAATGGTAATTCATTTGTTGATTTTGTGACTTTCAGCCTCTCCATATATATTACATACATTTTTTACAATGGCCACTCCAACAAGTCACAGGTCAGCAGTAAATATTTTGCAATCATTAGTGTTTAAAATGATCAACAGTGGTATTATGCTATCCCTTCAATCTTGCACTCTGCATTAGGTTGCCAACTCCATTACGGGTATTTTAATTTACTACCGTCAATTACTGGTTTCTGAGCTAACATTATTAATATTTGTGCTCTTTATTGTAACAAAATTACAATAAATTTGGTTCCATATGATAAGACTATCACATAAATATTCTTATTTGTCACACACATAAGTGCCTTCTTTTGTGAAGTTTCCTTTACTATTTTAGTCACACGATTTATTTCCTACTTGCTGCGACAGTGCTGAACCTTCCTCCCAATATATTTAGCCCCATCACGAATCAGGTTCATTGATGTTTAAATTCGTAGTGTGTGAATAGTCTAAATAATATGTGCAATTGGTTTAATAATTCATAAACAATCATCGAAAGAATTGACCGTGATCGTTAGATTGAGTGACCATGATCATTAGATTGAGTGACTTGCGAAAAGTATGAATAGCCTATATATCATAGTATATACAGTAGTACCTGCCTTCAATGGACCCTCCGATGAGCGGACACCTGCTATGTCGGGACACTTTATCAATGTACGGACTGTTTCACCATGTTAATGTCCCTCTGATGAGGGGACACCTGGTGAACGCGGACAGCGGACAGGATATTTTGGTTTTCTGTCCTTGCTAAGGAGGACGGTAATCATTATTTTCGTATTTTTTTTCTTGAAATATTTTATTTCCAAAATGGCGACGGACAAACAGTGTAGTAGTAGGAAAAACAACGTTATATCGCGAATTCGGATATAAGGCTATTGGTCATGGACCCGATTTTCTGCCGCCGGGGGAAATGCCAGTCTAGTTGATACTAGATACTATAAATTTTTGGCAAAATGTGTCAATCAAAGTGAAAAGAGAACTTTAATTGTTTATGAACTCACCATCTCTGTCCGGAATGCAAGTTCCCGCTCCAACGTTGACAGGTGAGAGAAATGACGGTCATTCTCAAACATGCTGGCTATGTGGGTCCTGAAAGACAAGTAACAAAACCTAATTTTCTACAACACTGCCAAAATTACACTTTGGAAATATTTCCAAGTATAGTTTTTTTTCTGCAGAGTGGGAGTAGTAGGCTCCCAACAACTGAATCCTATGAATTTTGTGGGTCTTGAATCAGCAATAAATTATGATAACTTATAGTTTATTATACTGAAAATGTCATTGCTCACACTGTTGTTCATTAACAAATCTGGGCATTAAACGTGTTAGAATGGATAGAGTTTATACCACATAACACATTCATTAACACATCTGGGCAGTCAACATGTTAGAATGGATAGAGTTTATACCACATAACACATTCATTAACACATCTGGGCAGTCAACGTGTTAGAATGGATAGAGTTTATACCACATTACACATTCATTAGCACATCTGGGCAGTCAACATATTAGAATGATTGTTGCTTAAACTAAAAGCCCATGTAATCAACTGGATAGAAAAGTGGCTTATACACAGAAGACAGAGAGTAATACTAATAGTAGATGGTGAGATTTCAAACTGGAAATCTGTTTTGAGTGTGGTACCACAGGGATCAGTATTAGGCCCTATACTGTTTTTAATATAATATATAAATGATTTGGAAGATGACATATCTAGCAAAGTACTAAAATTTGCAGATGACACAAAAGTATTCAGAAAGGTTACTAATGATACAGATAAACAAAGTTTACAGGATGATCTAGATAAATTAGTTAAATGGTCAGAAAAATGGCAAATGTTATTTAATTTTGGGAAATGTAAATGTATACACATAGGACATGGAAACATGGACGAAGAATATAAAATGGGGGATGCTGTACTAGGTAGGACCACATAAGAAAAGGACTTAGGAGTAACATTTAGTGGTGACATGAAAGTTTCAGAGCAATGTGGGATTGCTGCTTCGAAAGGAAATCAAATTCTAGGGCTAATTAGGAGAACCATCACATATAAGAGAAACAGCTAATTGTACCCCTGTACAAAGCAATAGTTAGACACATTTGGAATATTGTATTCAAGCATGGAGGCCGTATCATAAAAAGGACATAGACAAGCTAGAAAGAATACAACGAAGAGCAACTAAAATGATTCCAGAATTGAGAGACCTTAGTTACAAAAGTCACTTATTACAATGCGGTTTGACAACACTAGAGACCAGGAGACTAAGAGGAGACCAAATAGAAGTGTTTAAAATCGTGAAAGGTTATGAGGATGTTGATAGGAATATGTTCTTCAAACTTAAAGAAGGCAGTAGAACCAGAGGAAACAAAGCAGCATTAGTTAAAGAGCAGTGTAGGTTGGACATGAGAAAGTAGGGTGATAAATGAATGGAACAAACTACCAAATGATTGTGTTAATGCTAGTAGTGTGAATAAATTTAAAAATAGAATTGACAGATATCTGATAAGGGCGGGCTACACATAGATGAGAAAATTGTTGGACTCTCGATAAGCCAATTCCTTGTCCACTTGCCATCTGGAACTTGTTGTTTGGGATAGCAATATTGTTAAATCTTGTTAAATCAGAATGGATAGGGTTTATACCACATAACACAATTTTATGATAAAACCAATCAGACTTCATACCTTTAAATGAGAAACACTGAATTTCAATTACCCTCTGAAAGAAACAGAAAAATTACATTTGCTATTGATTATTGGTGAACATTTGGATGGCAGATCGGACAGTGTAACCACAATATACGTTTGATTCGCAGCGTCATTGGCAAACTGGCAGACTCTGTGATGAATGAGAGATAAAGTTATTTCCCTCTCCGAGGACAGAAAAGCTGAAGGTTATTGGAAGGAACGTGTCTGAAGATTCAATTAATCAAGTCGCTAGTCTGGAACATGGACCTATATGGTTAAGAAAGTTGGGCTGTGAAAAAAGAGAAAAGTTGGAGGCCTCTGAGATGTGGGTGAAGTGCTGTATGCTCCGAATCAGCTGGGTCGACAAGAAAGGTTGGTGTGTCTGAAGACAAATGGTAGCACAGCTGAAGCGTTGGAAACTATCAAAATATACACATGGGAAAAGAAGGCGAAGTCAAGGGAATGAACAAGCCAAGATGAAGGATCAACCAAACTGATTGACAATGTGAGGCAGTGGACAACCAGAGACCAGCATATGGCCATCACTGGCTAAGGCTGATATGAAGAATTGGAGGGAGCATTTAATACTTGCTGGAGCCAGTACACGTAAGACACAGTTGACGAATTAAAGACACCAGTTGATGAATTACAGACAGTTCAGTCTGACCATACAAAGTATAGCGTTTTTTTATCATAAAACCATGTTATATGTAGTATAAAGTAATACACTGTATTGATTCTAACATCTTGAAACATGTTTTAATGACCCACAATTTTCTTAGTATAATTTCAATGTCATCAATTAATGAATATCAACCTTCTGTTCAGTACATATGTGAAAAACTGTCAATCATTTGTGAATATCACGATTCTGTTCAGTACATCTGTGAACAATTGTCATCCATTTGTGAATATCAACCTTCTGTTCAGTACATCTGTGAACAATTGTCATCCATTTGTGAATATCAACCTTCTGTTCAGTACATCTGTGAACAACTGCTGACCATTTCCAATACTTGTGGACAAATGTTATCGTGGTCAGGTATCCATGGGATTACATTAATTTTTTCTTAAATTAACATGTTTTCTTAAGTGCAAAACCAACATTTAATACTGATAGTCACTCTACGGAGACATTTAAAATGTACTTTTAATGAGCTGTTGTTTTTATAAGGCAAATACCAATTTTACAACAAAAATATAATTTTCTATAGCTGCTTGTGCTACTTAATTGTTGAACCATTGATACATTAATAATTTTTTTCTGACATTTCCCAAAGGGCATTGACATGTCCAGCATCTTTATCTTGTCTGCCAGAAATTAGGCAGACTCTAGGGATAGCTCCAGGGATGCCATTCCCAGACACAATAGCCCTGGAGAATAACCCAGGATCAATAGCAGTTTCTGGGTGAATAGATAACCTGGATCATGTATTCCTATTTATTTGGGAACGTAGTGGATGTGCTAATACATAATTAATTTATGTACTGTAAACAATACACCCAGAGCATGATTTATCATTTACATAATTTTTTACATAAACAAATTACATTAAATTTTACATTTACTCCTGTACATTCAAATTTACATGTGCATTCAAATATCCATACAAACAGACATTCGAATGTATTATGTATCTGCATAATGATGTTATAAATGCCTTACATAATGATGTTATAAATGCCTTACATAATGATGTTATAAATGCCTTACATAATGATGTTATAAATGCCTTAGAGTTTAACCACAATTTTTATTATTCTTCTTATTTGATAATTTAAATGATCTAACTACCGGGTATGGTCTACCATATCTGTATGTCCCTTTATAGCCTGAAATATCATGTCTCGGTGAGATTCATTGTCAGGTCAATATGTATAATATAACTGATCAATACTGATCAATAGACGTCAAAATGCATAACGTAGTGTGATTAGCCACACCAATCAGAACTCACCTGTGGAGAATGCCACACGCAGAGGCTGCAAGCAGAAATCAATGGGTCATTAGAACACATTACTCACTATCAGACCATGGACATAATTGCAGACAATGAGCAGCAGAACTATTAACAATGATGCCGTCATAGACCAAGATTTTGAAAAGAAAACATTGTGTTTGTTTCCAGAAAACACTTTGTTTCTGTCCTTTTAATTCAACCAGCATATTCATTAATGCTTTTAATTCATGATGTGTGTACTTTTATATATATATATATATATATATATATATATATATATATATATATATATATATATATATATATATATATATATATATATATATATATATATATATTGTTTATTCCAACTTATTTTACATATATTTTTACTGCACATCATGTATGCATATTTATATATATATTTTAGTCTCACTACATGTACCTTTAATGTTCAACATGAGTGCATATCTATGTTTTTTAACTTGTATTGTATATATATATATATATATATATATGGGGCTCTTGTCTGAAATAAAACATTATTATTATTATAATGCACAAGCATGTAACTAAGGAGTACCCAGTAATGTTACATGTACATTTTATATGCGTGCACACACATGCATGCATGCATACAAACATGTTGAAAAATATTTATATGCATTATATGCATGTATGTATGTACCAGGCCTCGACATTAACACTGGCCCGATGGCCCGGAGCCCTTTTTAAGACCGTTGGACCAGTTTGGGCACAAGTTTTCATATTATGCTGGCCCGGTGGGCCACCGCCATTTCAAAATAATTTCTGCTACTATGTTCCATTTGACAAGTGGTCAGACTTCTTCTTTGACGTTGACGTAACATGAGAGTTCCACGGCCGCAATTTTGACGCAACCAGTTAATAAGCAATGCCCAGGCAAATCACATGTGACAGCGCAAACGTCAGTTTTGCTAGGTTCACTTTCCTTTATGTCACGACCACCCTGTCTACGGCACTATCGGCGGTGCCACACGATTGATATTGTGTATCGTGTATGCATTGCAATATACAAGAACACCAGCGTATCATTCCTGCCCTAACTAATCTATAGTTTTTGATAAACACAAGGTTGCTTGTAGCTCGAAGAATTAGCAAAATTTACATATAGTGACTTTCTAGTCAGTTTATCTTTTTTATTACATTTTTAAAACAGTATATACATATTCATCTTGTTGTATATAGTCTTCTATAATATTTCATTTTCTATCATGTTATCGTTTTTATGCTTTGTTTTTACTTTCTATGATTATTCTATTTATTGTGTACAGCACTTTTGAGCAGGCTTTTATGTATGAAAAGAGTGCTTTATAAGTTCGGTATAATAATAATAAATGATATCGGCCCTACATATACGAAACTACCGTGATGCATTGCACACATTCTGTTTTATATTATTTTTCTGCTATGGGCTATGTGGGTGCATGAATACATGGCTGTTTTTGTAAATATTGACGGGCATCGTACGTGGGGGCGTTTAAAGAGAGCTGGAGGTAAGTGATTTTGATAAAACTTGGTCAGCGTGTCAATGAAATGATGGCAGTTGCTGTGAAAATGTTTTAAAGAATTTGTTATGGTCATGTTTTCTTATAATCAGACAAAACGTTAACATGGGCACCAGTGCAATTTCGCACTGTAGTCTTACCTCTTAAGTAGGCCCTAAATTGCAAAGTCAGTAACATGGTCATAGGCATAGCCAAGGAATATCACGCGACAATGAATTCTGGTGGACATTTATATTTGTAGCTCAGTATATATAAATCCTTATTAATGGTTAAATAGTCATAATAAATTTAACCCTCAAGACGAGTCAAGTGCCCAAAGTCAAAGACAAACAATTTTAACAAGGACTAGTCATTTTATTTTGACAGCTGTCAAGCCACATATTAGCAATCAAAAAGTTGTGTATCACCCTATCTAGTATCTACCTATGGCTATGTATGCATGAGCTAACTGATCACGCGTCCGTGTGTCAAAGGAATGGATAATCTGCCACAGTGCCAGCCTCGAGCAGACTCCTTCCGAGATTATCCAGTCCTAGCTGCCACGTCAACCGTGACCAGGAACTGAGGAACACATTGTCATCGACATCAAACACTCACCGATCACGAGTACAGCGATCACGTAACTAACGCTCCTATTCTCCAGCGACTCGGAAAACCTGAAATCGCCATCACCGCTGTCACGCTGCATCTTTGTGTAACTTTTAGCATTTCCTTTCGACTGGGAATGTATCTTCTGTTCCGCGATTTGATGCTTCCGTTTGCCACCCATGTTTAGAACTGGCAGCAGCAGCCGACTACTTCCTGTTCTACACCCCGCGCGTGCGCGTCGCCAGGACGCCTAGAGAGTGATTAATAACTTATGCATTTTCGATCAATAACGCGTGAAGCTGAACGAACCACATCTAACTATACATAGACTAGTAAACATAGTAACATTGCAGTACATTGATTGATGACATTATCATTATGCCGAGCGAAAATCACTTGTTGACCCGGAAGAAGTATTTAAATTGCAATTTCCTAATATGGCAAAATTGACCGTCACTCATAGCAACGCAGGTGGTTTACAATGTGCTTGGCGGGCGTGAGCGAGTGTGACTGACTCAGACGAGGGAAACTTGTGTAGTTTTTCGTACGCTCTGCAAACATGTCGGCGGCCGTAGCTAACGGGGTGGTGTTGTCCGACTCTATGTATCGGAACCGCCCGCCGTTTCAAACGTTTCTCCAATCTGATACGAACGCTGGCGGCACACCGATGTTTCGCGCGGATGCCGACCGGCTCGTCCGCCAACGCAAGCTGCCGACGCTGATCGGCCGCAAGGACGTCGAGTCGTTCAAGGACCCGCAGAACCCGTCAGACCCCGCCTTCAAGCAGTGGAACGACGAAGGCGATCACCGTGCGGATGTGCCGCTCCGTGCCGTCGATGGAGCCCTCGATCCCATCTCTGGGTTCATTAGCGTCGGTGGGGAACTGTTCAAGAAGACGGGACGTGTAGGCATGCCGTCAATGGTTCAGATCACCACGGCACCGCACCACACCACACCGCAGTCGGCCAATTCTGTCCGGCTGCGATCCGCCGCCGCGCCCCCGGAGACTCGGCGAGCCACCGAACGAGACCCCGGCACTCCTTACCCTTGGAACAGCACCCGTGTACTCGACGCGTCTATCCGGGCCCAGTTGGGAGGCAGGTGGATTCGTCATGATTTCTTGCACACATATGTTGTTATGTTTTAAGTATTTCCACTGCAAACAAAACTATTCAGTCCAAAGTTGCATTCGCACATATTTATTACACGAGGCCTGTATAATGTTCTAGTTTTAGAAGTTACACCCGATGCACAATTTCAATAAATAATAAATTGCAGTTTCCATCTGTCTGACCAGTTTAATTTTTCACACCTCACTCGCTCATGTGCCCCATGGCCCTGCAATAAAAAAATCATGCCTACACCTCTGGCCATTAATAAGACGTGTCCATGCATTTGCTAAAACAATTTGTCTTCTCTGCATTTTCCATAAGAACTATTATTTTATTTATGTTACTTGCAACGTATGAATTGTATTCATATATTAAGCCTACTTCAACAGATGAACAGTGTATTGTGCTTTTACTTTATTATTCAACTTAATGTTCTATATTCAGTGATTCATCTAAACAAATCTCAATGATTTTACACATTTTTTTCAGCTCTATAAATTAATCTAATACTTAGTTTGCTCCATCCTGTGATGCATTGGAATTCAGTAATTTGTTATACACATTTCACACAGTGACTTCAAAACCTTCCTGTAATGGCTAATTAGCCCCTTCAAGGCTTCACCCCTTGCATTGATTCATCCCAATCAATTCACCAAGTGAATGTTTGGGAGACCTCAAGGTTTGACACCAAGACATTGTGTGCACAGTAACCAGTAACAAAGCACTGAATGGCTTACTCATACATACAAACCTGATTACTGGGTCATTCTCATGTTTCAATTAACAGTTTCACATAGCATCACAAAAAAGGGAAGATATTTGACAGACCATGTTGAAACATTTTATATGACATCATTGTATATATGTGTAAGTTTGTAGTTCCCCTCGTCTTGGTTGATCACTGCTTTTGACTTATGTATACACATGGCTTCTTTCACATGTCTTCTCCTTCCGTGGGACTCCCTATCTACAACAACAAACTTCCATATGTATACAATAATGTCATTCTACCATGACATCATTAGCACTGATGAAGCCATCTTGAGAAGATGGAGAAAACTTCTGCTGAGGTAAAAAAAACCTTTTGGATACAGAATGTTGAAAGAAATGTTTCAACATGAAAACAAACTATCCTGGGAAATGTTCAATAATATGACAAACCAGCCTCAAACAAATATATTTGTTACCATTGGCTATGGCGTATTTACCACATGCCACATGAATGATTCCACATCATATTACTACAGGATACTTACACAAATATTCCCATAAAGAATATAATTTTGCAAGTAGTAGAGAGTGCATTGCATGTTACACATGATTTTTGGGAGCAGTTTTGTCTTGGTAAAGTGAGAAGGTTTAATATGCTACTCCAGCAGCATGCAATATAGCATGTTAGGAAGAGTTTTTAGGAAAAATCATATATGTCACTCACACACGCACAGATGCACATATGTATATATACGTTTATACGCATAAAGTATATACGTATATATTCATTTATAATAATTATCTTGCATGCAGAGGCAGACATAAGCCAGTGTCTACCATGCATGTTTTAATGTCAGTTACCCATAAAAGGCACACATATCATGTGTTTTGTTTTTACAATATCCATTGTATTGCTACAATATTCCTACCCACACAGTGAGTAATATGCACTGCTTTCATTGTTGGTTTTCTCTCAGCAAGCATATCTTTTTGTCAGTCACAGCTTAGCTAATATGATATGACTGTTTGACAGTGTTTGTGAATAATACCCAGAACAACTGCTGCATGAACAGTGTATGGCAAACATTTTAATAATGTCTCACTGCGTGTGAGACATTGATAGGCGTAAATGCAGCTGGTAATCTGTCATTACTGAACTACTTATTCTAGTCTACAGTTCCTCTACAGCTTCAAATAAAGGTACCGCACAGTGCCCTGTTGATGCCTAGTGACACTATTGTGATAATTTATTTTGCAATTTAAAGGAAAGTTAAATATTGCATTAAAGGTACTTTTAAATAACCATTAGAATATGAAGTAAATTGTACTGGTTCATGTTAAATTTGTACAGTGTATATAAGTATAGCATAAATGTACATGCTCATGTTTGATGAATAGCTATAACAACATATTCTTTGGTAATGTTATTATATTAGCATATGGCATACAATAAATATTCAGTCAAATAGTTGATGCAGATAGCCATAATGTAATAACATGTTGAGTGTGATTTCAAAACAGACTAAAACCAAAGCTGAGAATATATAATCTGAGACAATAAGCAGTGATTTGCCAGAACTTTGTACCATAAATCCATAATATTAATTAGTAATGAAGTTAATTATTAATGACTGATTCACTCATTCATGCATTGACTTTCATTTTACAACAATGTTACAAACTTCGATCAATTCTTTTCTGTGCATACAAATAAAATAAGTCTGGATTTTGCTCATGTCAATTAGTGAATAGATGGAAAACACAATTTGATAAGGTGTCATCTTATGTTAAGCCTTATATGGTAAAAAAAAATGTACAGTCAAGCGGTCTTGGTACACCTACAATGTAGCACAGCCATCATGCACACTGAGTTTCACGTTTCATGATAGGCTGAAATATAAGCTAGACAGATATAATCTATGAAAAAGAACTTCCAGAATCTGTACACAGCCATTTGACTTTATGAAATATCAATGACTCTTTATTGTTATTGTCTTACAACAATATCTCAAACTACAATCACTGAAACGTTTTACCTTATTAATATGAAGGCTCATAGACCAACAGGCTGGTCTAAGTTTTCCAGTGGTACTGGTCACAGTTTTGATGTTATATGTTATATTATCCAGAAAGTCATATTTGTCTCAACATTAAATATAATATTGTAATGTGGCTGTTCTTCCTGTTTTTATTTTCCTTCTCCCCCTCTTTAAATGTTGCTCTAGCTACACTCTTGTTCTCCATCTCCCACCTTCTCACTTTCACTCATAACTCTCTGCTTCCAACTATTAAATCTTCCTTTTGTTAGTTACTTCCTCCTTCTTTCTTCCTCACACTCCTCCCTACCTCCCTCCATCCCTCCCTCCCCTCTCTTCAACTCTCTCCATTTCTCTCCCCCGTCCATCTCTCTGTCTACCTTCAAGTATTCCTTCATTCACTGTCCGTGTCTTTGTAGGTTGGACGAGTGACAGAGATCCAAGAGTTGTTGAAGCAGAAAAGAAAGGCCAGAAGGTATGTTTTATCACATTTAAACTTTTCACATGTAAATAAAATGTGCAAAAATACAAAGCATATTTGCACGTTATTTGTGCATTTGAACTTTTGAAGCATATCATCACAACGCAGTGTAGGGCATATGGATTTTGTTCAAACAATGACACATTTCTTTTAAAGTAATAATTTCTTTGATAAAATTTGTGAGTAGCTGATCTATGGTGTATGTTTTATAAAGATTACTAAAAGATGTTTATTGATTGAGCTGACTGAGCCAGATAGAAAGTTTGCAGAATACGAATAACTGGAACTCAATTATTTAGCTGCTGTTGTGAGAATGAACAAGTTATTGGTGCACGTCATCAATCAGTGTCTCTTTTATGAGAATTTCTGATTTTTCTCTTCTCATGTTGATGATAGTGGTGTTGGTAACTGGTACAAAGATGCAGTTCTTAACATTTCAGCCAAAGTCGGACAGCGATGACCTGATGGACAAACTTGTCCACCAATACGTCTACACCACCACGATGCAGAGGTAGGCATTTGTTATCTTTGACGAGATTCATTTCATTGTTATTACAATTTTAACAGTACATGTTCATGTGACCACCAACATTGGTCATGTGACCATCAACACTGTGGTAATGTGACACTAGAAGGTCAATAGTTCACACTATATTAGGGAGTTACAAGTAAGCTCTGTCTATGCCAAACAGTGTAAGCAGACTTTTATAAACATACACAGTGAATGGTAGCTCATTGCTACTCGTAATGTGTAGAGCTTTACTCCTATGTGTGATTAACCTTTGGACTAGATTTATCTATTGTAGTAGGGAGGAAATTAAAGAATGGCTGAAGAACCCCATCTGTGTTGAGTTGGTCTAATCTCAATGCTAATCGAAACTTATGGCATTAATTATTAAATAGTCTACTAGGCGTTATACTTAGAACAGCATAAGACTCAGGTGTTTAATTGTTGATGTTGATACATTTCCTCAGTTAAATTAGCTCTAGCTTGAATAAGAAAATAAAAGGAAAGTTCTTATGTAGTGCGGTATCCAGTCCCTGAGACTGTTCACAGCACTTTACACTTGGCAGATATGTTCATTCCATCTGGACTGGACTGGCAAGCATTCAGCCATGCTGCAATTACTACATGACTATTCATTCACATATCCACCTCTGTCTGTATCCAGGTACTCATTTATACAGCTGAGTGAACAAAATTCACACAGCTTAGGAGCAGCAATAAGAGGATTCGAACCCGGGTTCTTTCGATAAGGGTCCAGCATTCTAACCATGATCCAATAGGCACATATAGATATTTCAAGATTTAACAAGATTAATTGCCATCCAAAGCAAAAACCAGAGATGGCAAGCAGGCAAGGAAGGCATTGGCTATATTAGTGAAAGTCCAACCATTATTCATAGATGTGTAGCCAGTGTCACCCATATATGTGTAGCCAGTGTCACCCATATATGTGTAGCTAGGTGTCACCCATATATGTGTAGCTAGGTGTCACCCATATATGTGTAGCCAGGTGTCACCCATATATGTGTAGCCAGTGTCACCCATATATGTGTAACCAGGTGTCACCCATATGTGTAGCCAGTGTCACCCATATATGTGTAGCCAGTGTCACCCATATATGTGTAGCCAGTTTTCACCCATATATGTGTAGCCAGTGTCACCCATATATATGTAGCTAGGTGTCACCCATATATGTGTAGCCAGGTGTCACCCATATGTGTAGTCAGTGTCACCCATATATGTGTAGCTAGGTGTCACCCATATATGTGTAACCAGGTGTCACCCATATGTGTAGCCAGTGTCACCCATATATGTGTAGCCAGGTGTCACCCATATATGTGTAGCCAGGTGTCACCCATATATGTGTAGCCAGTGTCACCCATATATGTGTAGCCAGTGTCACCCATATATGTGTAGCCAGGTGTCACCCACTCTGTACAACACCATGGTTTGTTGGCAGCATATAAATGAACGTAACAATAATGGCCAAAGTAAAAATCTTGTTGATTATATTATATTGGGTGTGCATTTATATTCTTCAAAATTAAATGATAGGATTTAACAAAAACTCACACGCAAAGACAATTTACAACATGTGGCATTTTTCATAACATCCCATTTGTTATTCACACATAACATTAAAATTGTTTACACTGGTGCCAATGAAAATGCAGCTTTGATCCTATCGAAGGTTTAACAGAGACGTGCCATGGGACGGCACACTGCGACCCAAGCAATGGCCTCCAGTTAGCACGCTGGAAAAGAGGCCGGACATGATCGCAATACCACGCACGAAGAAACAAAATGGCAACGATCACTGTTGCAGTGATGCACAGGTTAGTTATATACCTGGCAGTGCTCATAGGTGGCGCCACATAGAAAATTCCAAAATGATTTTGTTTATTTAGAATGTAATGTCTATGCATCTGTTTCGCAAACTGTCCTGGTGATAATGTGTTTTGCAGATCAGTTGCCGCCTTGGAAATGTACCCATCCAGTGGAATCTTGTTTAGTTATCATTTTATTTATATTTTTGAGATATTTTTGTTTTATGTTTTTGATGATCTGTCAGATAAAACTTCCATAATGGTGCACAATCACACGTGAGTGCAGTTTATTTATTCAGTTGGTGAACCCTGTTGGGTGGTTTAATGAGGGGTGGGATCTCAAGCTCTCGTCCCATTTTTGGACATAAAATACGTGTAACTTTAATGCTATCTTTTTTAATCTACCCTTCAGATATATGGCCGATCGTGGGACGCCCTACAGACTAGACGTGGATATTACAAGACTGGAATACCTGTCCCAGGAATAGTCTTGTAAGTACATGCTATGTGAGAGATGAAGGGGATATATATACATATATAGGAAATGTTAAGGGATGTGACAAAGTGTTCTGGTTGGTAGATAATATACATTGCATTGAAATATAGGATGATTTTTTGAAGACAAAACTGATTGTTCAATCTTAATAGACTAATTATTGCTACAAATATTGCTACAAATATTGCTACAAATGTGTAGTGTAAGTAGTAATGAACATATTATTTTATGTATAATAATAACACAATATGTGGAAATAATAAAAAAAAAATTTTGTGTGTCTAATTTAAGGTAAATCAGGAATATATTAAGTATGACGAGCAGCTTATGTTAGCAATAATGTATCGAAAATAAGCCCTGTTGGAAGACTGGTGCTTTATCTCCCTCTTCCCTGCCTCTGTGTAATGTTTCCTTCCCCATTGTAGCTGCAGTCCCTGCCCCCGGGCTAGGCAGATCCCTCTATACAGGTGAGTTTTTTTGACCGACTATTTTGGAAAAATCTGTGAACATAAAATTACCGATATATCGTTATAATTCTTAATCTGAAAATCTGTTATTCATGGACGTAAAATCACATGAAAATAATAATAATTTATTTCTTTTGCATTCATGTGACTGAGTAAGTGTACATTAGGTACAATGTATGTGTTTGTTGAAATTATAGGTGTACATTTTTAGGTTATAAAATATCTTAAAGAAAATAGTTAGAAATAAATGTATATAACATCAAATGATTAAAAAAGAAACATCTGTAAACATAATTTCCCAGATGTCGTGTAAGAGCATATTATGTCACGACTTGGGTAGGCTGGATTGGAGGGGCGTCACTGGAAGAATATGCAGAAAACCAAATGCACAGGAAGATTTGAAATTTGCTTAACTACTATTTTCAGGGTTCCTACGATGGAACTGATATGTCTGTCTGTTTGTCTCTGTCCAGTGGCTGTATTGGTGGGGGGAATCTAGAGGACATCGACAATTGTGGCGAAGGTTTCACTCCATACACCGTGAAGAGACAGCCTATGCCCTGGCCTACAGACACAGCACAGTAAGTGCCATCTCTGTTTATCTTTTCTGTCTATACATGCCTGTCTGTCTATCTACATGTTTGTCTGCCTGTCCGTCTGTATGTCTGTGATTTGTTTGTTGTCTGCCTGCAGAAACAGGGTGCAGAACACAAACACACATTTACACCTATGCAAATGAAGGTGCACCTCCTCCGTACATGATATCCCCTCCTCCAGTAGTGCCAAGAGCCAGCAGGTCTACTACATCTCGCCACATCTCGCCACTCGCTGTAGCAATTCCATCATCAAACACCGCTGGCCATAAGACGTCATTCCTACATCCTGCCTCTGCCATTGGATATTTTGGTTACAAAATCTTAAGATTATTCAGTTCTTGGTAACTGTTATAAACTAACCCAATGTTATAACACATTTTCTAGATTATGTTGTCAATAAACAGCAACGTTTTTAAGGATTCATTGTGACAAAAATGCAAAATGAGCTTTGATGGTGTTGAAACAAAATCGTATATCATGTTTTTCAGTCGCCCCAACATTCCCAAGTATACTGGCTGCACACTGTACCGAAGCAAGACATCATTGAACCTTGACCCTGCTCATTCACACGATTCTCCTCTAGGCATGGCAACCACAGCCGAAACTCACAAGTAAGTCTTCGCATACAGAGAGTGATTTTGGTAAAACATTTAACCTTATTTAGCATATTAAAACACTGATATTAAAGTTATGCATTCATGTGAACTAGTTATTAGAATCAACTTCAGGATTAACTTATTAACAAGATTATTTGATATATCACAAGCAACAAGATTCGTATGATTTAACAAGATTAAACAAAATTGCCATCCAAGCCAAAAAAGGCCCAGATGGCAAGTGGACAAGAAAGCCATTGGCTTATTGAGAGTCCAACACTTGTTCTTCTATGTGCAACCCGCCCTTCAGAGATATTTGTCATTTTTATTTTTAAACATTCACGTTACTAGCATTTACACAATCTGTAGATAATCTGTTCCATTTATTGTCCTCTGTGAGATTAAGTACTTTCTGATATCTTATCTAAACAGATCCTTTACTAATGCTACCTTGTGTCCTCTAGTTCTACTATCTTTCTTAAGTGAGAACAAAATATTTCTATCAACATTCACATGCATGTGGACTAGGCATCCATTGGCGTATCAAGAAACGTATCACAGTTTTCCACCTGTATGTGACCCAACCTTATGACAGATATTTGTCAATTCTATTTTTACATCTATTCATGCTGCTAGCATTAGCATACTCGCATTCATGCACACAACATAAATCTGATGTGCACACCTGAAAACAAACACTACTATTTATGTGTTTGTACATTTGCATAGTTCTACACAAACTCACCTGTTGCCTCTAAGAGAAAAACATATCCTAACTGAATTGCTACCTCATTTTGGCAAATTTTAAACAAATTTCCACATAACATCCTGTTTTGCACAATGTCTGCCATCCAGTGATCACATGACTGCAGTAGAAAGTTTGGATGTTGCATGTAACCTGAAGCATTGTGGGACAATTGTTGTCATACAACATGATTAATAAAAAAATTCAGGGCCATTCTATTTCTGGATATGCTCAGACATATTTACTGGCTAGAGATACCTCAAGGAGACACCAACAGTATAATTGAGATTACAGCTGCACAAGGAGAAGAATTGACTGTCATCAAATAGAATATAAATAATTCTATGCAAAATAAAAAGCAATTTTTCATAAAATTACCAATGTTTTAGTATTATTATAAACTTTTAAGCATTTGTTACCTTTAAAACATGACCCAGTTTCCTGTTGCTCACATTGTCGCTGCCTGCTTTCAACTGCTGTTTTTCTTCCACAGATTGACCAGGGCAGAACATATTACCCCAGGGTTCATGCATGAGGGGCCCATGTCCAAGATGGTCACCACTGTGCCTCCTTACAATCCTTTCAACAAACTGCGCAAAGTCGAGGTTGTCACAGTCAACGCTCAGAGCTAGAGCAAGTCAACTGCACAAGGTTGACGTAATAATAAATGTGCAAAGTTGGTGTCGCCATGGCAACTGCACAAATTGGTGGAGATTGTCATAGTAAACTGGACGTCAGGGGGTAAATGCACATAAATGTTGTTACCATGGTAATGGCTTTTTTAAGTTCACACCAACATGATTAAACAATTAATATGTGAGATATTTAATAGATAAAGCAAATAATGAATGAAACAATTAATAGATGGCATTACCAATCTTGCAGGCTCCTCTAACTTGGAGGTAGATGGCAAGGTCACAACACAACATTTATCAAAACGTGTGGACAACAGAAAGTTAAAAGTAAGATTTGAAGAAGTAATTTTGCTGTAATTCTGTATTGTTTTTGAGGTTGTAGTATAATATGTAGTGTTGGATTTTCATGTGAACCAAACATTTAAAGAAAATCTTAATCTAGATGTCAGGTGGGCATACTAGGTGATACATTGGTTTAATCTAGATGTCAGGTGGGCATACTAGGTGATACATTGGTTTAATCTAGATGTCAGGTGGGCATACTAGGTGATACATTGGTTTAACCTAGATGTCAGGTGGGCATACTAGGTGATACATTGGTTTAACCTAGATGTCAGGTGGGCATACTAGGTGATACATTGGTTTAACCTAGATGTCAGGTGGGCATACTAGGTGATACATTGGTTTAACCTAGATGTCAGGTGGGCATACTAGGTGATACATTGGTTTAACCTAGATGTCAGGTGGGCATACTAGGTGATACATTGGTTTAACCTAGATGTCAGGTGGGCATACTAGGTGATACATTGGTTTAACCTAGATGTCAGGTGGGCATACTAGGTGATACATTGGTTTAACCTAGATGTCAGGTGGGCATACTAGGTGATACATTGGTTTAACCTAGATGTCAGGTGGGCATACTAGGTGATACATTGGTTTAACATAAACATAGTATTGTAGTGTCATCTTTACTGCACTGCAGATACTTTTAAAAGTGCAACTAATTAATATTTAGATTAATTGTGAATAATATAAGAGAAGAAAACAGTACAAACAATACGTACCATTTTACATGACAACAAATTATCTAAAAGTTATCTAAATGGTCAATTATTTGGTTAAAAGAAATATAGTTAAAATCGTTGGTGGTTACAACAAATCATACTTGGGAAAATTAATTATGTGACGGGCATCTGAAGAAATAAATCATGCATATTTGCTATTGAATGGTTTCCTTTGCAATTTAGGGTAACCCCATAAAATAGGGGGCTGTTTTTTTTAGAAATTTTCTTTATCGTTGAATTATTGTGGTTATTGCGTGCAACCATTGACTGTCAAAATGTGTGGAGTTACTGCGATATTTTCCTTCTGTGGGGCAAGTCAGTTTAACAAATAAATTGTACAACATACATTCAGTATTATATATAAAGTGACACTGTTGCTCGAGTTTTCTTGGTATTTTTGTAGTAAATTGTTTTGGCATTGTACAATATGCATGAAAGGTTGTTGTGTAGTATTTATGGTATTTGCGTGCGTTGTTCCACTGCTTGAAGAAGTAATTAACATTTGTGCAGTATTTTTATACATTCTTCTAATACATGGTATATTTGTACTGCCCTTAAGTTATGTTTATATCATTATATGCAATGTTATGATGTTTGTTTAATATGCTTGCTTTAGTTTATGTGAATTTTATACACAGTTTGACTATATTGGTGTAGTTGTGTACATGGCAGTTAAATTATGTTTTTGAGTGAGCTACATTAGTTATTATATTGCATATATTTAATGCATGTCCATCAAAGCTGTCTGTGATAATTGTAATATAGCTGCAATTAAGGTATTTTATAAATATTGCTTGGGTTTTGTTTGTTTTATTTCTAGCACACACACACGCACCCACACACATAGCATTGTATTTTGCAAATTTGGTTGCAATCTTAGTATTATTTTACAAGTGTGAATGTACCTGCTTAATATTTCTCTCACAATTTTATATAATAATATGGTGTGTAACACAACATTTCTATTTTATTATCCTACAAGGATTACACAGGTGTACATTGTTTCTTCTTTAAAAAAGGAAAATGATATTATATTACTGTTGTACATATGGATCACCAGAACAGTATTGTATGGAAACATTTGTTGAACTATTAAACAGTAATATTTTGGTACAGCAACTATCTAGTTGGTGTTATTGAGTCAACATTTATCAACAGGCTGGATAACCTGTGTCTTTAAAATACCAGCATCTCTCCCTCCCTCCCTCCCTCTCAAATTTGTTTGAATTGTGAAAAAATATTTTGACTGTCAAATGTCAAACCCTGGCACAATAACTATGGATGCAAATATCTCAGTAAATGCTCCCCTATATAGTAATTAATACATGTTTTTCATAAGTTTCTACGGTATCATGAATATCATTAATGGGTTGATGTTAACCTAAGAATGATTATGACCCATGGTTGTTGGTGTGATGGTGGCGCACTCTGGTGCATACTTGTGATATGCACATATGTTGGTAATGTCTCTACTATAGTGCCCTGCACAGGCCTATAATTTGAGCCCAAGCGCGGCCTGCAATTAGCAGTTAGAATCCAGGCCCACAAAAAAATTTCAAGCCCAGCCCAGCCCCGCAAACTAGAATTTAGGCCCAGACCATTAATGTTTGGCCCAGGCCCGGCCCGCATGTTTAAGGCCCAGGCCCGGCCCATACCCGCGGGTCAAAAACATGTAATCCTGCAGCCCGCAACCCGCTAAATTTAGAAAAGATAAACCTATTATCTTATAATAAAAACAAAACACAAATAAACTGTAATACATACGTATTGTGTTATTAAATAGCATAAAAAAATATATCTCAAGTCTCAAGTGGTTTACTCCAAACTTGGGCTAACGCAGGAGTTTGTGGTGGACTGTGCGCATGCGCTGTGGGTGGTACATTCGATTAAAAGACTAGTATCATTAATGTTGCTGAAATGGTTTTTATCTGATAGTTTTATTTATTTTATGTATAGGATGTTTAACGAAAATTTTTAATAGGTTGGTTGTGTGTATGGATACTGTCGCTGCCGTGCCACATGCACACATAGACAGTCTCCATACCCACACCATGGATAAGTTTACGCTGAGCACTGTGTTTTAAAGGCAGTTTAGGTGAGGAGGTGTGGTGAAAGGGAGTTCCATAATAACTTCTTGAAATGATTTTGGGTTTTTTATGTTGGTAATTTTTGGTGGAATCATATTCCATATGCGAATGGCTCTGGGATAAAATGAAAAGACCATTGCATTTATACGACACTTGGGGGCTATGTATTGTCCACGGGTTCGAGAGCGAGTTAGTAGGCCTGGAGGGGGGGTGATCTCAATAATGTTGTTTAGAATTTTGTAGAAGGTAGTGGCTTGTTTGATAATGCGCCTTCGTTCGAGGGTTGGCCATCCAAGGGCAGTAATTAGATCTGCTGGATTTGTGTTCCGTCTGTAATAATTTTTAACAAATCTGGCAGCAGTGTTGCACTCTTTCAAGGCTTTTAACTTGTGAAAAGGTGTGGGGATTCCATATGGGTGAAGAGTACTCAAGTGTTGGCCGGATTAGCATGTTGTAGGCTGTTTGTTTAACTTCGGGTTTACATGGGCCAAGAGTTCATTTAATCATGCCTAAACATTTTGAAGATTTTGAAGTTATGTCAGTGAACATTGTATAATGTCTGCTATCAATTGTCCAGTGTGCTGGACGAGTTCTAGAAATCCAACACCACCAACTGCATCAAACGGACGAATATCCTGAAGAAAAATAATCAACTTTTTATTGTCATTACTATTAAGTATTAAATGTCACGCACTGGCACTGACACCCAGTGACATTTCCAGCAGGCCTGCAGTCACTAGCCTGAGACAGATCAGGTTCAGACATATGTGAATTAGTACAAGTGTAAATGATTCAGTACTGGGGAAATTGTAGTCACTAAACACTAGTTATCACAATTGGAAAATACCAACTACCAACTGGGGTGGGCACTGGGCAGTGGCCAGTGAGCAGGTCATTCAGGCAGGCAAGATTTGGAGGGAAGACCTAGACAATAGAATATCCACTGGTAAGGCAAAGGGTGATGAGTTGATGGTTAATCATGGCTTGATTGCCTCTGCAAATATGTCTAAACTAAACATTAATAATCTGGGTTTTGTATTAATATTTTATTAGGCCCAGGTCCGGCCCGGCCCAGCCCATTCACACTAGGCCCAGGCCTGACCCAATCCCAACATGTTTAATATTTGTTCAGCCCAGGCCCGGCCTCGCAAAATTTAGGCCCAGGTCCGGCCCGGCCCGCAAAATTTAGTAGAGGCCAGGCATGCAGGCTGCGGGCCAGGCCTGGGCCCTATGCAGGCGAATACATCACTATGGGCTAAATTAACTGAGAAGGCAGCTTAAATTTTGTGTATGGAAACCCATTTTACAATGCTTACTTTTACAAACATGCTCATTAGACACAGATAAAAAGGGTTACACCCAGCAATCGTATTTTTGCAAATGACTAGTTGTTCTAGATTTGGGACATTTTTGGGTACACATGACACACCCAAAATGAAGTAATGATCTTGACTTTGCTTGTAAAAAATACAGTAAGACAGACTAAAATTGTGGTAGTTAAAAATTCCATGCGCCCCTCAAATGCTATACCATGGATGTGAACACAGGTCAGCGATGCAAGGCATATCTTTGATAAACATGTTTATTCATGGTGAAGTTCAGTCCAGTAATAGAAATACTAAGCTAACGAAACAATAGTCAATCAAGTGAAAACCAACAATAATTCCAACATCTAATTAACGTCAGTTGTATACATTGTGGCATACACACCTGGTGTAGCGACCACCTGCGTTAAAAGGCCACCTGTCATCAACGACCACAGTCCACTCTTCCTTTCACAAGTTTCACATGTTAAATTACCTGGATTAAACGACCACCTGTGCTAAAAGACCATTTTTCGACCATCCATTGAGCAGTTGCTTAAGACAGTTGTGATTGTAATAGTTTGAACCATGTGGTCATTCAGACAATATGCACATTATGTCTAATATTTCTGCTGAGGAGTTGAAATTAATGTTCTTCAAGTCTTACATGCATTTTATATAAAAAAAAATCATCAGTAACAATATCATTTTGAACTATACCCTTTACTGCTTGCGAAAAGAAACACAGTATTTGTGGTAACAAGATTAAACATGAGTACAGGTAATTAGTTACTTTGGTTCCGTGAACACCCACAATTGTTGAATTTTTGAAATGTTGTGACATACATTGTACAAACTCTGTGCATCAGCAGTGGCATATTTAGAATCTCGGAAAGGGGGGTAAAATTTTTGAAAGGGGGGCAAATCTTAGAAAGTGGGCCAAGAATGCGTGAAGCGTTTTTAATCAGGACAGAATTCAAATACGCCACTGTGTGCCAGGGGAGTACATAGAAAAACAGCACAATTGCACTACCCTCATATATAGACTTCCACTTATTACATTAACCGCTGTCAGTCTTGACGATCACAATACCTAGGAACAGGAATTACAAACAACTACAATACCTTGTGGCATTTCATTTTCAAGGCACCACAATATGCCATTCCTGAGGAACTAACCATTTACCAGACTCCTCTGGCAAAACACGTGTCCAGCCACTATGGGTGTGGCAACATACAAAGTACACAAAACTGTGGCTGATGCTACGACTGTGGACTCTCGTTATTAGGAACATGTCGTCTGTCAAACAGTTCCAGATATACCAATGTTCCTTATGTACATAAACCAGTGTAGGCCGGAATGGGTATTTCAAAATTGTTTCTTTTAAGCAGATGTTCCTTACACTGTGAGCCCTATAGCAAGAGGCCGCTGCATATATTTGTATATACTAACTAGAGACCGAGGAATTCTATACAATGAATGAAGACTATGAGTGCCTCATATTTAGGCACTTGTAAAACATGTATTTTAATGTCTCCCGGCTAAAAATGTATTATTGTAATAAAGGGCATTGCCACCGGTGAGGGGCGGGGGGGGGGCAAGGCAGGGTGTTTGCATAAACATAGAATCTTTTGTTTGTTAGAACAGGGGTTCCCAAAGAAGGGACCTGGATCCCGGGGGGGTCGACCATGAAGTTCCGAGGTATCCTTGGCATAAATGGAAAATCATTGTTTTTAATGGCACATTACGTGTGAGACAAACAAATCTGGGGACCCCCACATTAGATAATAATAGGTCGAGACAGATTTACAATAAAACTGGTGATCTTTTTACATGAGGTGGCAAAATATATTGAAATTATGACCTATTTTACTATAAATCATGACATCAAAAAAGTTGACAATGCCCATGGTAATTTATGCATATTTTTCCTACAAACACAAGTCAATTATGTTTTAGAATGTGCAGAGCTATCAAAATCACCCAAGCAGCCAAACTGCCAAAATTGTATTGAAACAGATTTTCATTTCAATTATAATATTTTATCATTGGCCAACACATCTATACAACTAGCATTATTATTATTTGATCATGAGCTTGAACTTATATTGATAAATTTATTGGGGGTTTCAAATTCATTAGTTGCATTAGCTAACTAGAAAATATATCAGTTCAACATAGCAATAAAAGGAGCAATATTATATTTATAAGCCTGTCAAACATTTGCTAAGAATGTTTTTTTGTTAGAATCGTCAAAAAGGTTTAATAGGATTGGGCTCCAAGGGATGTTTCAAAACATAGATATACAACAACACACAAAAAACAACATCATTCAACCTCAGAGCCCTGCTACAAGAAATTCTGAATTACACTGACAGATCTATGGATACCATAGAAGGCTATGAACTGTGATCGGAAAATAAACGATGTTTTCAAGGAGAAAAACACATCAATGTATAGCGCTAAATGAAACAGCTCCTAACTCTCCATGAAATCAATGCTTTGAGATCGTCACCAATGAAAACATTTTTACATTTTACTTAGCATAGTTTTGTGAACTGTCTTAAGTATATAATACATAATGCCATACAAACAACATCGACCAACCGTCTACTGAACGGCAGATTGCAACTGGAGCATACTAAGTGCTGCTTCTGGTTCGTCCCCGGGCGAACACATCAGTATCGCGTAACGGTGTTCGTTGCTCTCATCACCACCAGGTGCCGCCACCTCAACGATGGTCGTCTGTACGCCGCACGAATTCGCTTCCTTGTACACCACTTCTTGTAGTTGCTCCGAGACCCCGCCGCAGGCAGGGATTGTTTCCTCTACTCCAGTACACACCTGATACTCCGCATCTTCGCTGCCAACCTTCAGGATGTAGGTCACTTCCTGCGGTTGTTCCGTAGCACACAAGTCCTCGGTGTTGCCATCTGCTTCCTCTGTGCACACTTCCTCCGTGAGAGGCTCAATGGTGATTGCGTTCGTCAGGTCAGCCATTGACGCGGGGGCGAGCTGGAACATGGTTGAGTCGAACAACAAGACCTGCTCAGTGGCGTCTCCTTGCTCGTGCCTGAGAACCTCCTCTGCATTTGCGACATCCTGCATGAAGGCGGCATGGCTTGGAGCAAGCACCACCTGGTGATCTTTTGGTGCATCGCTCACGGGTGAGCTGAACCCGACTTGTGGCGACTCGGTGGTGATGACCTCTGCCCCTTCGTTGGTGCCCAGGTACTGAATGGTGATGTTCTGGGGTACACTAACAATGCCCTCACGCTTTTTGTCATGGCCCGTCTTTCTGCGATGACGATAGTAACTCGAGTGATTCATGAAGGCCATTTCGCACTCGAGGCACACGTATGGCTTCTCCTTGGTGTGTGACACCAGGTGGCGCAACAGGTGCGTCTTCTTCTTGTAGAACTTCAGGCAGATCGGACACTGGTGTTTGCTGCCGACCTTGTGAACCTGGCTGACGTGATTTGCCAGCTGCTTCGTGGTGGCGCCACGATAGAAGCACTGATCGTTGAACGGGCACCCATAGATACGATCAGGCTGGTGGTACTCTTTGTGCTGCTCGAATGCCGATGGCGAATTTGTCTGATACGGGCATTGTTCGCATTTAAACTTCTTGTTATGTACGCTACTGATATGCTTGCGTAGGTCGATCTCCATCTTGCCAACATACTGGCATTGCGGGCAGCCATATTGGACGGTGCGTTCGACGTGGAAGCGCTGCACGTGCTTCCTGACTGCGTCCTCTGACAGGAACTCTTGACCACAGAACTCACACACGGACTTCGGCCGATCAACATCGTGGGTGCGACAGTGAACATCGTAGCGTTGCCGCGTCGGATACACAGCAAAGCAGATCTCACAGGTGAAACCCTCTCCTGTGTGCACTTTATAATGCTTCCTGAAGTTTGCAGTCACCGTCGTCTTGTAGTCACAGAACTCACATTGAATCAGAACGTTCTTGCACTTCTCCACGTGCCTCACAAACGTCTTCTCGTCAACGCCTTCGAGCGTCTTCCCACACACTTCACAGATGCGGTTGTGCTTGAAATGCACCTTACGGTAGTGCCCCTTCATGTTACCCTTCTTCTCGAACGCCTTCTTGCAGACGGGGCAACGGAACACGCCAATTATGTTCTTCACAATGCTCGTGTTGCGTAGTTTCGCACGCAGGGCACGGTGCGACACCAGATGTATGAGCATGCGATTCCACCCGGAACACTGGTAATGACATTCGAAGCATTTGTACAAGTCTCGTTTCTCTGCACTCACGCCCACACCATTGACTGCTCGCACGATCTCCAGGTGGCAGTCCAGGTGCACATTCAGTTCACCCATGGTGGCGAAGAAGCGCATCTTGCAAATGTTACAGCGGTGTGTGCGTGGTCTCTTCCAGCCAGCATTCTTTTGCACCAACTTGTCGATGTTGTCATCTGACTGTGTCACAGGTGACAACATAGATTCAGACTTCTCTGTCTGCTCAACTACAGTGACTGTGCTGCTCGAGTTTCCTTCAGTGCTCGGATCGGAAACTGTTTGCTCTTCATTCGGTAGGTCAATTTTAGTGCTGTCAGTTTTTATATCGTCCATGTTGGATTCATCTGACTTTTGCTGAGAGGCCTCAGACACGAATGCAGAAGATGCCCATACGGGCTGGTATAGAACTAAAGCTTGACTGGTACTTGGTTGAGTGGGTTCCTCCACTTTACAAACCTGAGCGATGTTCACTGATTTGTCTTTCCTGGGTCGTCCAACTCGCCCTTTCACTGGAATTGACTGCCCTTCTCCCTCACACAAGATTTCTTGTTTAACTTCAGTGTTCGCAATTTGTTCGACCTTTGGGTATTTGCGTGGACGCCCCCTGCACCGCTTTGGCACAACTTCACACACTTCCTTCTTGATCTGCTTGACACTAACCTCATTATCTGCTTCCTCCCGATCACCCTTCCTCTTTCTCTCCTCTGGCTCCTCCAATTCCCATTTTATAGGAGACGCGAGAAGTTCGGCGATGTTGATGCGCTTGATGGCACCAGTGCTGCACCTAGTGTTATGGACGCGAGGCGGAACTGTTGGTGAACTGACAGTTTCAGACACTTCAACTGCAGGGCAGATTTGGCGCTTTTTTCTGCCTCGTTTTGATTTAGCTTTCACTGCTACAATTTCTACATCTACTGATGCATCCAACTTGGCCAAATTTCCTCCAGTAACTTCTTCGTCTGGCTCACCACTGTTTACAGTGGGTATTATATCACCATCAAGTTTAACTACTCTCTGTGTTATCACAGTAGCAGTTGCATGATTCTTTGGTACCATCTTCATCTGTGAAGCTGCAGCTGAAACAGCATCTCCATCACCATGGTTACCCGATTTCATGCATGGCCCTTTGACCATGTGATCTATGAGATCTTGAAGCGTTGGTTTCTGAATCTGGCAGAATCTGCACGTGAACGAGACCTCAACATTTGCAAGAGTCTCGGCTATCTGTTCTTCTGTGAATGATGTGAGATCGCCCACAACCATTGTAGTAGTCGTGTCGTCTCCGCCCTTTGAAGCCATCCTGCATACAGAATGTTCAATATTGTTGTAATATGTAGTTTAAACATACAAATAAACTATTAAAGTTCATTCCAGAATGTCCAGGCCAAATGATAACTGATATGCCACAATTTGCCAAATTTATATGCTACAAATACAATTTGCAACATTTATTATGCTGCAATTTGTAAAAAAAAATATTACTTTAATCATTAATATTATTGTAAACTTGTGACGGCTTACCTTAGATATGTATACAAGAATTATACATGTATGTTGTGGCTTTCATTATACTAATAACATATTCGTTTTATCAGGGAGAATGAATTTGCTTGGTCGCTGACCAAATTACATGTTTACACAATATGGACATAATAAAATTATGCTCTTGAAATGTAGATACCTAGAATGAAAAAGTACTTGAGTTAAACCTTAATTTGAAATTAATATAACATAATTTCATGGACTGGGGCAGAACATAATGTGAACTTTGTATAAATATAATTTATAGGGGCTACTCTCGCAAATCTACAATATGTAGGCCTACACATGTTGTCTGTGATTGTAAATGCGATCCTAAAATCATGTATACATGTAGTACTAGTAACGTAATTTACATATTAATTGTTGTATATGTTACTTCAAGTACAATTACATCATTACTATATTAATATATTGCGCGTGTGATAATGTGTCCTCGGAATTAATATTAATAAATGGACAATGACAACGTTGAGCATTGCTATAGTGAAGTTAGCAGACGCCCATGGCCAGGCTAGTTCGGATACAGTATTTTTCGATCGACATTGTCAAAATACGATTTTAAAACCGTGGTTGAACAGTGTAAATAACAGTTTAATACCATATGATGGAAACCTTGTTGACGATCTAACAATATGCATCCACAACACTGTGGCAACAGCAAAATTACAATAACATAACGTCATGATATTTTTGCGTCGAGAACAATTTCGAGCTCAGGTTGGAAAGATGTGACCCCTAAAATTCCTTTGTATGTTGTACTTGGACGTAAAGTGAATACATTGTAACAATTTATATCTTGTGTATGAGGTCCTGCCAACCACGTTACCTGTGAGGTTAAACCTATAGAACGTTTATGCTAACGAGAATTGGCACAAATGTAACAACAAATTGCATTTTTTTATTTTCTTGTAGCCGACGCATCCGCCATGACACAGTCATCATTACCATAAAGTGGAGAAAATGTCGTAAAAATAAAATCGCCTTTCCATAAAGTAACAAACGTTATTTGTCTCTTCATCGTGGTCGTTGGATTTGCAAAATGTAGCAAAATGTTTTTAGTGAAATACCTCCCAAATTTAACTGCTTAATAGACGGATAATTGTTTTTAATTTCATAAATATGAGACGGATGTCGGCAAATGCGGTACCGAGATTTCACCACCCGCAAGATGGCGCCACTTGTCCGTCGTACTCACTTTGGCTAGTTCCCAGCCCGCCATGTGACGCCACAGACATTCGATTGTCAGTTCTGCTCTTTCTAATTACTCTTCTTTCTTTCGTAATGTACATGCTTCAGCATCATACAATATCACTGTCTCCATTAGCGCAAATTTACGTTTAGCCATAGAGCTCTGAAAAACTGTAAATCATTTGTTTTAAAAACATCAGCACTTTTCATCATCATAACCCAATCAAATAGTTTGGGGACCACTAAGAGCAATGGCTCGAAAGTTATTAGTTTCTCTTGTTTTTTACTAAAAAGGTAGGATTGTGGCCACATCCGGGGTATACATGTAATACTCCATTGTCGTGAATAAGAGAGAGAGAGAGAGAGAGAGAGAGAGAGAGAGAGAGAGAGAGAGAGAGAGAGAGAGAGAGAGAGAGAGAGAGGAGAGAGAGAGAGAGAGAGAGAGAGAGAGAGAGAGAGAGAGAGAGAGAGAGAGAGAGAGAGAGAGAGAGAGAGAGAGAGAGAGAAGAGAGAGAGAGAGAGAGAGAGAGAGAGAGAGAAGAGAGAGAGAGAGAGAGAGAGAGAGAGAGAGAGAGAGAGAGAGAGAGAGAGAGATTATGTTTGCCTCAGTTGATATAATGTTCAATTTTTATCCCGTCTAATTATATCAACTGCAAGTGCGGATATATTTGTGATGTGTTTATTAAGACCAGCATGGGTAATTTTGTTAAGTTTTTTGTTCTTGTGTCAGCTGGACATGTTTACTAAGACCAGTATGTGTAAACAAGTGTCAGATGATTATGTTTCGTTTTCCCTGTCCTCAACAGCAAATACAAATACATTATAATTATGGCTCAGAATGTATAAGTAACTCCACTGTCCAAACGCATCGAATTGAATCTGATCAGCTACAGTAAAGTAAAAACGACCATACTATACGGAAGCAGTGAACATTGCTAAGGTGCCGGGTATTGTGATGTCTTATCTTTGTAATATATAAGGTTTAAAATAAAATGGCCAGCGCCATTGTCGTATTTAGGGTCTTGTGGGGGGGAATAGTTTAGTCATCCATTAGTTTGCCATGATACGATGCAGTGTCACGATAGGTTGTAGACGAAACAGTTCGCAGCATATATTATCTCGTTTTATTGTATATATAATGCCATATATGGTGTAGCGGTACCTGGAACCCTGCTGGACAGGATCGTATCCATGGATGAGTCACCCACTTTTAATTCATAATGTCATATATGGTTGTAGCGGTACCTGGAACCCTGCTGGACAGGATCGTATCCATGGATGAGTCACCCACTTATAATACATAATGTCATATATGGTGTAGCGGTACCTAGAACCCTGCTGGACAGGATCGTATCCATGGATGAGTTACCCACTTATAATACATAATGTCATATATGGTGTAGCGGTACCTAGTCACCCACTGGAGGAGCATACTGTGATTTTAGTGTCATAAAGACTGTGCTTTTACACTGATAGTCATGCTGACTCGATTCGACCAAAAAATTAAGATCAACGGCAGACACCGGAGTAAACATGGCGGTCTATGTTCGTACCGAGTAACGTAGTAGTGGCCAGCTTATGTCTCGTGAGACAATGCCTGTCTTATAGCTGTTTCTTCTCCCGCCCCCTTCCCTTGCAGGATGGGACGACATCACTTAATCTGTTCCGCCCTCTAGACGACTCGTTCCCATGCTATTGCGATCTTCTGCCATTCTTTCCCACTCTAGGCTCTTCACCTCTGCCCTAATATACCCTAATCTGTGTCCTGCCATCGCAGTCTGCTCTACACTACTTTCATTCTCATGCGTGTCTTCATTCCGATTTCTTCTCTGGATTACCCAATCTTCCTTCTGTCTTACAGTTTCTTTTGTTGGTAAATTGCCAATGTGAAGCCTAGTACTCTGGTTAATCTGATAGCTTTGATGTCGATAGCAGAACCGCCAGTAATACTGAATCGCCAAGTAGATATGTCTTCGGCAATGTGCCACGTAATAGAAGGGTAATTGTGACGGTGGTAACTTATGTCTTCGGCAATGTGCCACGTAATAGAAGGGTAATTGTGACGGTGGTAACTTATGTCTTCGGCAATGTGCCACGTAATAGAAGGGTAATTGTGACGGTGGTAACTTATGTCTTCGGCAATGTGCCACGTAATAGAAGGGTAATTGTGACGGTGGTAACTTATGTCTTCGGCAATGTGCACGTAATAGAAGGGTAATTGTGACGGTGGTAACTTATGTCTTCGGCAATGTGCCACTGCTATATACAACACAAGGCAGAACAAGCCAATTCATGGGTAAAGAGATGTCTGGAGACAGATGGTTGGAGCCGAGTTCGACCCCTTTGGCCAACATCAGTGAGTGAGTGGGTGGGTGGGTGGGTGGGTGGGTGGGTGAGTGAGTGAGTGAGTGAGTGAGTGAGTGAGTGAGTGAGTGAGTGAGTGAGTGAGTGGTAATAATGGTCAATATTGTCGACAAGTTGGGTACTTTCAAGATGCTGTTTAGTATCTCGAAGTTTGATTCGCAAAGTGTGCGTCGAAAAATAAGACAAATACAATTTGTACTTCGTCAATAAAACACATTTAATAGGAGGCACTGTATGCAACAAATATCTGTAACAGTTTTGTTTTGTACACAAGCATAAACATTTATAATAATATATATACATGCGTAATGTGAATGTAAATTGAATACACAACTTAATTAAGAAGCACCGACACACGATACAACATTCACACGCGCAGACATATCGATTTTGGTCAAGGTTCAACAACAACAACAACAACAATAACAACAACAACAACATTAATTACTGATATATCGCTTTTCCGGTAACGTGGAGACAGTTTGTTATAGCTATATTTGTTGCGAGTAGACCAAATAAAGGACGGGCGAAGCAGACAAGTAATTAATTCTGAAACAAGTTACTGACTTAAAAAACGTAATGATATTGCGATACGTTTGTCGATGCCTTATTGCTTTATATCTTTCGAATTATTCATTATGACAACAACGTTGTCACAACGTTATCAACAATAAAAATTATACATAGCATGTTTGACTTATATTACAATTGGCTAATTTCCAGACACCCGTTTGTCTGCCCGGTTTGAAAGCAAACCGTATTGTACATACACCACAGAGTGCGATTATATATTTATTTATTTATCTATCATTTAGTCAATGTTTATTATTAAGTGTTACGAT